>WBMW01002239.1:122070-152210 GCA_013396635.1 Penelope pileata
AGGAGGAAATAACTAGTGGGATTTCTAGTGGAATTGTAGAACACTAACCTAGCCTATGATTGCATTCACAGCCTCATTAACCATTTCTAGTAGTAACATTGACAAGAAAATTGTATGCTCTTGCACAGAGTAGGTAATACTAGTATAAGCAAAGGTGTTCCTCTGCACATCTTGTCTAATGTGAAAAAGAAATTATTGTTGATGTTTGGAAAGATATTTTAAAATAAAAATGAAGTTCTGCAGAAGACGCCTGCAATGACTACGTTTGCATGGATAAATGACAGCATTTACAGTGTACTAACAGGTATGGCTTGAATTCTGTCCCTCTGGATCATCGTCATAATGTGATGATACTCTTCATGAAGATGCCAGAAAATAGTATTTTCAAGAAAGACAGCACAACCAACAGTCACTACCAGTTTAATCCAGAATTAATGTGCTAGAACTTCTTTTTCAGAAGAAAAGAAAGAGAATATCATTATAATGCAACAGAAGCTGATTTGTGGAGTCTGTACCTATATAAATGCTAGGATACTGGCATAGTTTAGATCCTTTTGCATTCAAAGGTGTTTTAAATCAGAAAGTCTTTACTGTCAAACTATTATTTTATGCATCTGCATTGCTTATATAATACGTTTGCAGTGTCACATTATAAGCTGCTTTGTCATCTCTGCCTGAGAAACTGATTCAGGTTGAAAATATTCCTGCTCAAGAGGAGAAACAGCAGCGAGAAAGCTTTCTCACACAGCTGCATGTCTCTCGGGCAGCAGAGATCTTTCTCAAAGTAGCATATTACCTGGTGACCTGCAGAACTCCTTGTCTGTTCATCGCTCAGCAAGCTGTGGAAGGAACAACCCAGTGGGGATGGGAATTGCTGTCGGATCACCTCTCTGTGCAGCACCCTCAGAGCAATAGCCCTGGGAAGATGTGCCGATAGTGTCCGTATTCCTGCTTTGTATCCCAGATGTTCACAAAGGCAAATCTAGCTCAGAGTACAGATGAAGTGTTTTCATTACCTAATGTTTTTTTGCCATATCACATAAAGGTACATTTCAGCAAATATCCAGCAAGGCACATCCCTGATAATGGCCTGGATCTCTGTTCCTGTCTAGTATTTTCTTTTGGATCGTCACTATCTGCTGACTTACATAAGAATCTGTGCCTCTTTCTCCTGCTGTAAATCACACATATGCAAAAAAAGGAAACAATATAAAAGGAAATGACAGAAAACCTTTCAGACATGACTGCAGACTACTGAATAATTTTATGTGATTTAGCTTCTCCTAAAGACACACATACACTCCTAAACTTTCTGATTTTCCATCAGCAATTGGAACACATTGAGATCTAACAGTAAAAAGAGACAGCTTTGAGTCTTCGCTTCAAATTGTACAGAATACTCTCTGATTTTCATAATGCTATTAACATGAAGTTGTCACTAATTTCAAAGAGAATAAGGTACAGTTAAAAAAGAAACTAAATTAGCAGCTTTGGCAGACAAATTCATTTTATCTAGGATGCAAAAAAATGATCAGAGTATATAAACAAATATCCAGAAATGGAAACCAGGTAAGACTCAGATATAGATAAAAATGATACTTGATTCCTTAAAACGACAGCAATAATCAGTTCCGTCCATTATCTTCAAAAAAACTATTAATCATCTGTAAATTTATCTGCAGATTTTAAATCGTAAGTGCAGAGGTTCCTGCCTAACTATTGACAGATGACTCAAACTTCCTCTGTGATTTTCTGCAAGGGCTATTCTGTCCCTTATAGTCTGGTTAGGTTAGCAAGAGGCCATTGCATCAATGATGATGGTGAAAGCACAAAATCTGTGCTTTGAGACTTTTTGACAAAAATACTGAAAAATAGTAACAACAAAAATGAATGCAAACTTGTTATTCCTGTATATTATATGTCTTAGTATTTTACAAGTAGATGTGCAAGCCATATTATTTGCACTCATCAGGTTAAAAACAAATTGGAATTTTTATTCTATTTAGATAGGATTTGTCTAGTGTGTCTGGATAAGCTCAAGGGGAAAAAGAAACCAAAATTGTCGTATTCCAATTATTATTCTTCCTTACATGCTTGGGGAGGGCAGTTACTGCTATTTCTCATGATTATTGCAAAATTCTTAATGTACTAGAGATTTTAGAGCACATGAGCAAGAATTGAAACTTCGATTCTTTTTAAAAAGAATTCCACAGATGGGCACAGATTATTTTTGTGTTCTGAAATCTAGCTTGGTTTCACAGTACAATTCAGATCTGAATTTATACATCTGCTTTGTTTTCATTATACCAATCTATTTTAAAAAATGGGAAAGCCCTTTTTTAAAATCCGTATGCATAAATTTTTCCCTTCAGATAATCATTTTTTCCTTTGCCTCCATTCCTTTCATTACAGTTCTTACACCAGAAAGTGTCCAAATAATTAAATCTTTGCCAAAGATAAAGTCTTTGCAGTCCATCCTCTAATTAGGAGTAAATCCATATTTTAAGTGTGTACCTATTTACAATGTAACTCTTGTTACACACAGGGTCATTTATTCAGTACAATCTTTCTACAGGAGAATTTTTTGGGAGTAAGCACAGTACTTTCTTCTCTCAGAAACCTGAGCATCTCTCTCTGGTTATTATGCTCTTCTTTGCTTGCCTGCTGCTTCCTAATCTCTCTGTCTGTGTGCTTGGGCTCACTTATAATAAACCATTTTAATTAAAGCTCTCTATC
This sequence comes from Penelope pileata, assembly GCA_013396635.1. Taxonomy (NCBI): domain Eukaryota; kingdom Metazoa; phylum Chordata; class Aves; order Galliformes; family Cracidae; genus Penelope; species Penelope pileata. The sequence goes on from WBMW01002239.1 coordinate 124,807, forward strand.
TCAGTATTAGGTCAAAAGGAAAGATTCAGGAGATGATGCAGGTTGGCTAAAAATACATTAATTTCATTATATTACTGGAATATATGTGCTCTGAATCTATGCTAAATCCAGCTTTTACATGCTAACATTTAACTTGTCAATCCAAATCTCTTTTGCACTGTAGTTAGTTTTCTTTCTTGTAAAGAACAGTTCTTCCTGATCCTACTTCATATATTTATTTGTTCTCTATTGCACACTGAAGTACTGAAAAACAGGTTTCCAGAGAAAATGGCTCTGAGTTCTTTAGAATATTTCTCTCCTGTCTGTTCAAAAGTTATAATTCTGTAACTGTACCTTCCAATTGGCATAACTTCACATCTGCTTCATTTCACATCAGTTTCAGGTAATAGACTTATTTTAACTGTTTTGAGCAGAATTTTGAATGCCGGATTTGCGGCAAGACTCCGTTACTTTACATGGTCAGATATAAAATAAACGGGAAGAGAAAAATCTTTCTTATATTTTTAGGCTACCATGAGTATTAGAATAATTTACTGCCTTATACAATTAGGAAATATCCATGACTACTCTTCATAAAGGCTTTCTTGGTCACATAATCAGATACCTTTGATGGCTGTGTAAGAATCAATACCCTGCTTTGCTACCCATGGAAGGATGTAATTTTTAGTACAAAATGCATTTTTAATGTTCATGATATCACCCTTCCTGACTGCTATAATTGCCAGAGATGTGCAAATACTAAAAGAATAATAGAAATAGGTGGGCTTGAGTAACATGAGAAAAATTCAAGGTAAAGGTGGGGTGCAAGTCTATTTTGAAGCTTGTTAGAAGTGTCTGCCTTTACATAGATGACAGTTTTGCTTGCTGGTAATGAGGCAGTGGATAAGAGTTGTTCCAATTTGTTTCTACCTGAGAGAACTGAATTTAGAAATGCTCTCTGGCATACAGGAGGACTGAACTGACTGACCTATATTCTAGATAGCTCTGCTCACCCACATTTCTAACATTTCTGTTCTCTTATTATATTGCATACAGCCATCGGAATGCTTGCTGCCAGTCCTAGCTACAGAGGGCCATTCTAGATGCTAAGGTAGAAGGTAACAATTATCTGGATTATTTCTAGTGGATCACAGTGAACCACTGTGAGCAGGCAAATCAATTTAGAATAACCAAAAGTGAGTGTAGTTCTAGAGGTTTGTTCCAGCATTAGTTCTCTATAATTTGCACTTTCCTAAAAAAGAGATTTGGATCAAAACCTGTGTATTTTCAGGATATTATGCCAGTTTATAAGCAGCTTCACTTGCACGTAAAATGCAGGTCTCTAGGATAAACTTAAATATTTTGTAACATTTCAAGTACAACAACGACCTCTCAACCTGGGTAGGCAAAGTGATGATGATAATGCAGTTATAAGCAATCCAAGAATAATGTGGTTAGATTACAAAAAAAAAAAAGTTATTGGACAGTGGAATAGATGGCATCAGCATATCCAGCTGTAATCTCTGCATGAAGATGGCATACTTTGCAGCCCAGTTCTCAAGGGCAGATGTTCTGATAAGCACATTACCATCAATCAACTTGGTCTTCCAGTGAACCTAAGTAAGAAATTTTTTCTGCATTAATTTTTCAATGCAAAGAAGCATACTGAAGATTACTGAAGATACAGAAGGTCTGAAGATTATCACTGAATTAGTGTTATGTACCTACAAAAGGTTTCAATGTTAATAATCTGTGGAGAATGCTGACATATACTTGAATTATCATGAGAATTTTGAATAAATACGTGTTTCCAGAGGAAAAAAACTACTGAAAGAAAATACCCTGGATAGATTTATAGATTTTTTTTTCTTGACTAAATATAAATATTTTAATGAATTATTTATTAAAAAGTTATGCAAGAGTGCACAAAAAGCATTTGAATAATCTGTGAAGATTATTAATAGTACTGAAAAAAGCCTATTTCTGGATTTCCTCAGTGTCATTAAAATTTGAAACTAGGAGGTAATTCAGAGGTAAACAAAGATGAATGAAGTCAGGAAATAAAAAGAATACACAGACAGAGTGTGATACACACACTCCTATTTGCAGCTCTGGCATGAAGAATGATGTGCAGACCTCTCCACACATCAGGAAGAACAGCTCTCCTTGTAGATGAAAGTGATAAAATTTAGCTTTGCGCAAAACCAGCAAGTCTTCCTGCAGAAACTCACTGATCTACTCTGACCAATGGCTTAGACAACACAGACTTTGAAGACTACAAAACTAGAAACTCTACGTTTATAAAAACAAAAATAACCCAACCCAACCCAAACACCCCTACAAAACTGTAATCCTTTTTTTCTACCACCTTTCCATAGTGGGCATAGAAAGTCCCACTGTTTTCCTTTCTTCAGACCACATAGCACAGTCAGAGAAAACCCAAGCCAGGAAACAAAACCAAGGCAAAACAGAATTATTACATTTCATTTAAATGAAGAGTCATGACTAGAGCTCAATTCTGGTGTCAAATACCACATACAAAACATTCACAATGACTTTTTGACATCAAACGATAAATCATTAAATCCCAAAAGGCAGTAATAACCCTGTAACAATACTATACTGTTTTATTTTATTTATTTATTTCAGAGGATGCAGTAAAGAAATAATTTGCACACCAACTGAAGTCTGGAAATCTCTGCTAAACTCATATGTATCTGATATTGAAATACAAAGGATGGAATTTAGTTCACTTACTGATGATGTTCCTCCATTTGCTACAGTAATCCAGAAACATCACTTCAGGAAACTTCTTGCATACACAGGAGAACTCACACGTGCACATGACCTTGTAGTATCTCCTGACTGCCTTCCACTCCCAAAAATTTTTGGTAGTTTTGGATTAATATTTGGATGCCTAGAGTTTGTGAGCCAATAACCATCTGTTTTCAGGGTGCTTCACAAACAGTAACAGAGTCCTTCATCAACATTACTGGCCCAAGTAACACATCTGAACTCAAAATTATTCTTCCTGAATGACTCTTTATAGAAACTTGCAGGGACTAGATTTCCAAGGTTGCACTGTACCATAGCCTCAGGTAAGCCAGTGCAAATTCTGGGTGCTCAACATAACTCTGAGAGGAGAAAAAAAATAAAATCCCCCATTCAGTCACCTTGAATGGAAGGGATTGTTAGTTCAATCCCTACGCTTACAGAAGGGGAACTGGTTTATGATCTGCACCAACCCTGCTGGCTTCACTGTAACATTATGAATTTTTCCGCTAGTGCATAGTTTTTATTTTATACCTGGTCTCTAGCAGTGATCAGTACAGAGATGATAATAATATAAAGGCTTGAAGTAAAGGCTTAAAAGCTTCTGAAATGATGAGTTTCAACTGAATCTGAATGGGATGTGTTTGAAAGATTTTCACCTACAATAATCCTTTCATGGTGGAATGATGAGAGCAAAAAGGAGATGATGAGACAAGACTAAAAGAAGCAGATGTTGAAAAGATGAACAGTCAATACTAAAGCATTCTTCCAGGTTAAAGCAACTGATGGATACAGCCAATAGCTGTGCCAACAACGGCTTGGCTCACAGCAATGCACTGTGAGAAAACCAGCTGATCTCTTTTTGTTGTGACATTATTTAAGGCCCCTCTCTGGCTTTTTCTTATTTTGAAGGATTTTTTGATGAATCACAATCAAAAGCTTACTTCTGACAAAGCTTCCATGGGACCTTGTGCCTAGGCATACCAGGAGGCCTCTCTGGCTATCTATCTGCATGTTAGCCAACACAATACTTTTCAAAATCTGGCTTTGTGTTATCAGTTGGCAGTACAGATTGAATTCCTGAGGAAAAAAGTACTGCAGGCAGACATGCAGAAAGCCAGTTTTTTTCACTATCTCATTCCTTTATGTTTCCTAAACACAGTAAAGCAGAATGCCACAACAGTCAGAAGATTGTCCTAGTGCTAGAAAACACTATATTCTACAAAGCTGTTGTATCCGTCTCCTACATGAGCAATACTATCACTTCGTGCAGCAAAGAAAAAAGAAGTTTCTGAATCAAAACAAAGCAAAAAACCTTTAGCATGGCACCCAGATGTGAGGTATGCTTTGATACATTAAAGTATACATGGCAGTAGCACCACTGTGATCTTTGCTACTCTGACTTTGTAATTTCTGCCCGCATATACTGCCTAGAACAAAGCTGTTTCAGACCGAGTCAGTTTAGACTGTATTTGAACTATACTCTCAACCTTCAAATTAGTAGTACTGCTGCTTCAGTTTTTGCAGACATTCCTCTTCATCCCAAGAGCAAGACACATTAGCTGCCATCTGCAATACTATGTTCTTATTTCACTTAAACATCTCAAAGTACCAAATTACTGACTTAGATAAAATTGTAACTGCTAAATCAGTGCAGTATTTCTTAACCTTCAGCCAATTCCCTCACATTTATTTTGATAATGCTATTGGTTACCACTTTATCCCTCTTGTTCAACAAGCTCTATCCTGCTCTTTGTCCTTTGGTGGGTCATTTTGCTTCTTAATACATTGGTAGCATTGAGATTTCATGGCTAACCTAATGACAAAGAATATTACATTGAACCATATTGCAGAATTACAAACTAGCAGGACACCTTCTGATGTGCAAATGATCAAATTCTTATTTTAAAAGGAGCTGGAGATGGCCATCTGCAGTCACAGATATTTCCATATGTTTAGGATGTGCATGTATCATGTGTTGCAGAGAATCAGGTGTCATTGTCTTCTTAACACTTGGCACTATAAAAATTTTATATTTTCATGAATGATGACTGAATACAACAATTCTGGCATTGACAGAAAATGCAGCTATTGTAAGAGATGCAAAATACAGCTTCCAGCAGAGACCAGCACGGCATGGTTCTCAAAAGCCTGGCCAGAAAGACTCTCTCCAGTTATTCAACAGAACCTCTCTTTACTGAGCACTGTGGTTTCAGCATAACTGTACAAACGTAGACTTTAATAAGTCACAAAGACAATACTGATTTGAACAGACTTCAACAGCTACTTATTATTTGTGTTGTTATGGTCAACTCACTGACTCCACTGGGATCACTAGGAGCATTCAGAGTCTGAACTTCTACACATTCTGCACAAACATTAAATAAGTATAAAATACAGCCTGCATTTTACAAATAGACCAGAGCCTCAAGATAGATGGTGATAGTTGGGTAAGTTTACTCCAGTGCATGGCTACAGGCAATCCTATAGAAATAGCATCTTCCTTGTTTTCAGTGATTTGAATAAATGGGGAGAAACACACACTGCAGATGGGGAATGGATCAATGATCATAGAATCATAGAATCATAGAATGGTTCAGGTTGGAAGGGACCTTAGAGATCATCTTGTTCCAACCCCCCTGCCATGGGCAAGGACACCTCCCACTAGACCAGGTTGCCCAAAGCCCCATCCAGCCTGGCTTTGAATAATTCCAGGGAGGGAGCATCAACGACTTCCCTGGGCAACCTGTTCCAGTGTCTCACCACCCTCACAGTGAAGAATTTCTTCCTTATATCCAGCCTAAATCTACCCTCTTCCAGTTTATAACCATTACCCCTTGTTCTGTCATTATCTATCCTTGTAAAAAGCCCCTCCCCAGCTTTCCTGTAGGCAAATGGTAGCCTGGTTTTGCTTCACTGAATTTAATAAGTACCAATTTCAAAATTAATTCCTAAAAAACCCTCTCTTAGTCTTTTGCAAACTCAAGGTTCAATTGCTTCCCAGCTGATCAGTGCCCTTCTCAAGAAAACACCTTCAAGACATGAATGTCATAAACTTGATGACATGTTGAAGATGCTTGGTCTCAGCAGAGGAATGTTTAAGATAGCACTGTGTGTAGTTTATTGACAGAAAGAAACAGATGAGAATCAATGATAAAAATATTTGTGATGGTAAATGGGCAAGAATCTGATCTGCTGTCTATTGAATTTAATGTCTTTTTTTTTTAGTGATTTCAAATAGACAGTGACTTACGCACACCAAAACCCTTGATTGTCAAAAAACAGGAGAACCATCATGTTTACAATTCATCAATCACACACAGTCACGTTGCTCTCAAAAAAACCCTGTGATTAATAAAATATGCTTTGCGGAAAGATAGTTTCCAATGTTCTTGGTCACCAACAAGCAGTGTTTTAAAAAATAAATATTCAAAGCAGTAATGTTTGCTATTATCATGCTCTACCAGCCCATCCCTATTACACTTCTTTCATTGCTGGCATTAATTTAGAGCGTTGTTTTCAGCTTCAGGTAATCTATTCCTGTGCACGCTCAACATCAGCCAGTCACCATTTCTTTTTTTAATCTTATACTGCTTGCATCTTGAATTATTTGGATGACAATGTATCAGTAATCCACATTTTTACTTGATGTGCATCAGTTCCTCCTTCTTTAAAAAAAGTTTTTTACACTACATTAAAATATGATATATTATTCTGATAAACCATTGCCAGTTTTGAGCAATTCAGCTTTACAGAAATACTTTTGTCTTCTTTAATATCCTTGATGTTGTAATTCCATTTTTAAGAAGCATAAGTGCATATAAAGATGCCCTACTTTTTCAGCATAACATACAGGGAATTCATCTTCAATATCTCAACTAAGAAGTCTCACAAGTTGCCTACAAAATTCTCCATGTATCCCAGAGAGACATTCCCCTTCCTATCAGAATATAACATACTCATCCCTCAGATAAGACTGTTCTTTTGAAGCAGAAATGCCTCTTTTACATTTGACTTCTCCCTCTTTCAGGTTTACATGCCCCTTAGAGGCAAACTAGAAAATTACACAGGAAAATTCATGTGATAAGTCAGTCATTTCTTATGCAAATATTATGTTCTGCTTCAGGGTGTATCTGTAAGCTGCATCAGATATTTACTTCAGTTTTTGAAAGTATTCCTTCTCCTAGAGCAAAATGTCTTGTAGAAAGGAAATTATAGTGGCATTTGTCATGAAACAATCCTCAGGCATTTTAAAAGGCATTATTGCTAGGATTGGTGAAGAATACTCAATAAGATTTTGGTGCCTAGCAGTTGTTGCATTTACAATTCATATTGGGTCAATGAAAATTACTGGAATGAAAGAAACCAAAGAGTTTTGCTCCTCAGGTTATATTAGTTCTATCCAATAGCAATATAATTATTTAACTCTTTCTGACTATATTCACACTAACTTTTCCATCAGTCTATGACCGTCACGGTATAAGGCAGTACGAATTAATTCACTCTCTTCATATTTCTTATGATAGCTTATATATTTTGTCCAATTAGTAGTTGACATATTTCCTTGACTACACATTAAAATTTTAGAAACATACTAAAAATGACAATTTTTAAAAAAAAAATTGAGTATGTTCATAATTATCACTGAGGTCTTCTGAAATTAAAATGGCCTGATGTTGAGTTCCTAAAGTTAATGCTATGATCCAATCTCAGTTACACCGTGCTAAATCTGCCCCACATCAGAGCATTAAAAGCGTCTCAAGAGCACTGTTCTGAAGGGTTTGAAAGCAAACCCTAGCTACATGGTTTCTTTCTGGAAAAATAACACATCTGAATTAATTGGGGGACACGCAAGAAACTTTTTAAATGTTGAAATTTCATTATACAGTTGTTCAAATGCAGCCATTGTCATGACTGAAAATTCTGGGAATTTTTGTCTTCAAGGTAAAAATTTAAGGTTACTTTAACATAGTTTTTTCTGTATTTGATAATACCTATTTTCTGCTAAGGGCAAATTAGTTTAGAACTTCTCCTACCTCACACAGCAATTATTTTTTTCATCAGTGAGAGTAGCTGCCAATTTACCACACTTTGTGACCTGTATTAGCTTGGTTTAGAAGCCAATCTAACAGTAATAAGCCTTTCTGAGCAGGAAGAGCCTCAGCGCTCACTATTCAGGGGATGGAGAGAGATGATACCGTTAACAGACCTTATCAGATACAAATGCAAACCGTTCTGACTCAATTCTCTGAGAGTTGTGAATGGATTAGTTCCCCCATAACATTTTATCTGAAAACTCTGTAAAACAAATAACGTATAATGTGAATGAAAAAATTATATTCATTTTGGTTTCTAGTTTTCATCTGTCTTTTCGTTATGTATGACACATTTGACAATAATTGCACATGTATATATGACAGTAATTATGTCAATACTGTACATCTGAAGATAATGCAAAAGCAAATAAATTGTAAGCTGCATACATAATTGCATTTACAAAAGATAACCAACAGTTTCTTACAGAAATTAAGATGAGAAATATCTACTTAGAAATAAAGCTTACACCTCCTTTTGACCAACATTGTTCATCATGTTGTCTAATACAGAAATTAGATTTGACGTTCCAGGAAATGTTTTTAGACTGCAAGTCAGAATTCTTTTCTGTCAAGGTTTGTCAGTAAAATACCGTGAATTTCAGACTTAAAAACACTTTTTTGAGCAGCCAAATGATGTATTTCTGTATTAGCAGTAGTAGTAATTGTTTTTTTTTTTTTTTTACTGAAAAAACCAAACACTGCCTTTGTGAAAATTAGACAGTTCTTTCATCTTTCTCTCTCTAGTATGAATAAATAGATCTCACATCTAAAAAATAACGATGGAGAACACTACCAAAAGAAAATATTTCACTGCAAGTCTAAGGAAACAATATAAAAAGAAAATAACCTGTGACAGATTTGGTTACTTAATGTACTACTTGAAGGTGCTCAGATCCTGAGGTAATGAACACTTTACAAAAATTCATATAGAACAGAATAGTCTAATTCACATGCAAAATACTGTGCCCAAAGTATCAAGTGTTCCCTGGAGAGGCTTAATATAGTGGTGATGCAAATGACTTAATAAAAGCAGAAAAAGCGTTTAAAATAACCAACCAGAAGTCAGAATACCTGAAATTTCACACTGTAAGAAAGTATAGACAAGGAAGTAGAAAAGAAAATAAATGACTTTGGACAGTTGAAAGTACCAAAAATGTTCAGTCTGAACAAGAATTTCCCATGAGAGTAAAGGTGAATTAACAAGGTGTACTGAGATGAAGTATATATGAGGTATATTAAAAAACGTAACAGAAAGGAAAAAATATCCTGTATTGTCTTAGGGTTATGAAAACAAGAGCACAATTTTGGAGATTGTGGCTAGAACCTAATTTTTCCGGCAGGAAAAGGCCAATTCCAGTTCTAGTGCACTTCTTTTCCTTTACTAGTCTATACACATCATGAAAAATATGCTCAAGTAAAGGCTAAAAAGATAGAATCAATGATTTACAACCTACTCAATTTTGACAATGACAGCTACACTCAGCTGATGAGGTGATCTGAGAAAGCATGAGCACTGCAGGGACACATTGGTATCAAGGACACACTGTTTGCTTTGCCTGCAACTACTGACCATCCTCCATGATAATACCTTCAAACAGGTGCAAAAAAATGAAAAAAGCAGCTGAACAAAACTATACCCTTTCACCAGAATGCTAGTAAAGAGCCATTGTTCCAGCCTAGCCACATTTCTCCTGAGAAAATTACAGTAACAATACTTAACATAATATATGAGAAGTGCATATGAAAGCAGCACAGGTTATAATTAGTTCAGCTTTTGATATATAAAAGCTGTAAATTAAAACACATTTTGATTGCTTTCTTCTATACAGTACCTATTTGTGTTTCTGTTTTCAACTATGACTAAACAGCTATATTCAAATATCTCATTTAAATGTGGGAAATACTGCAGGTTAGGGGAAGAGATTATGATGCCTATTTCCAGATCAGTTGTACTACCAAAATTAACTCATGCAGTGTTTTCATATAAGGGCTACACACTGCTTTTATAAAAGGTCCAGGTCTTCAATTCAAAGAAAAATGTAGAAAGGTTAGATCAGGAGTCTGAAATTAAAGACACAATATAAACCCTTCTAATTTCAAGTATTTCAAAAGTATAATGAGCTCAGATCCAGGTCTTTGGCTCAGTTCACTTTACAGCTAAACTGATTCAGATTTATACAGTTCAGATTCTGAGCCTCACTGCAGGCCAGGTGTCCAAATCTATATCCTGCTTTATGTCTACCTCAAATAAATGCAGCTAGACAGAGTAGACTGGTTGAAAAGATCTGTGGGAAAAAAAGGAATTTATTTTATATACTGAAAATAAGATGCATTTATAAATATATAAAATGGGTCAGGTTGTTATTGCCTGGTTGCCTGGAGGAATCATTTTTACAGCACATTTGTGCAGAGATTCAGGCATCTTTACAACCAAAATGATTCTTTATGTATGAAGCATGCTTGGAACTGAGGATTCAGTTTACTGAAAACTGGGGATATTTGTGGTAACTCTAAGTGTTGCAGGTATGCCAGCAGAGATGCGTTCTTTATATGATTATGTTTCAGGCATACATACATATGTTAAACTTCAGCTGTTTCTCAAGAGGAATACTTGAATGCTTTATCACACATTTTCCCTTAATCAAGAGCCTCTCTATACCATATAACAAAAGCAAAATAGCAGGGAGAAACATTGATGTTTGTCTAAAAAGACAGATAAATATTCTTATTTTCTTAATTTACTTTTCAGATATTCCACGTGATAATTCTTCAGTGATCAAATACAACTTAGTACATAGGCTAGCTATAACTCATCTTCATTGTTATTACTGCAGTTCACACTGTGCACACTGTGTGTACTGTTTCTAATATACAGAGATCAGTATTTTCTGGAAGAATATGCCTTAAATGCAAAGATAATACAAAGAAGAAAATTAACATGTATCTTAATGTCTTAGGTAAAAGTGATCTGAATATCAGTAGGATATACCCTAAATCTAAGATGTGGCTTCTACTACATAAGGATGTAAAGATCATATAAACTTTTTTTTTTAAGTAGTTTTTGTAAACGTGAAAGCTAAAAGTCTCAGTCTACAGATTCCTATAGTTTTAAAAGCTACGGGTTGATAATAGTAATATTGAAAATACTGCCAGCTCCTTGCTGAAGATATCATAGATGAAGAAAGAATATACTCTCTCTCTTGAGCCAGCTTTGTATGCATACAGGAAAAGGCAAAGTCAGCTCTGGTCTTAGAGCAACAACTGATGTGACCTAAGTTGAACTACCACATCACCAGTAGTGACAGGACATATCTTTCTAAACACTTTCACTTGCCCACATACTGTCTATGACCATCTAGAAGGAAGTTATTTCTTCATCTGCACAAGAACATTGTTTACAAAAACCTCTTTTACTGTGGAAGTACAGCCATTAGGAAGTTCTCTGTTTAGTTCATGGCTGAAATAAAATAAATTCTGATATTTATGAAAAACTTTTCATTCAGATAGATGCTTTCATTTGGTAAAAAGCAGAAGTCTGGTTACCTGTATCACTCTTCAGGCAGTGCCACACAAGTTTAACAATACAAAAGTGACTGCATAAAGTTGCATGTTCCAGATTTCAGGATGGATGTTTTTGCTCTAAAGATGTTGATGAGTGCAAAAGTTCTGTCAAAATGTACTTGTATACATTATAGTCTCCCTAAAGTTCTCAACTTGCAAGCAGAAGGAAAAAGAATTAGCTAAAGAAGTTTAAATACATTTCTAAGAGACATCTCACAAGACCTTTATTTGTGAGTTAAAAGGCATGTGCAGATGTCATTAGGGATCATATACAAATGGAAAGCAACAAAAATCTGATGGAGTTATAAAACAAAAAAAAATCCTTATGTAAAAAGTTAAAAGTAAAAAAACGATAATTCTCTTGAAATAGAATTGTTATTTCATAAATCTAACACAGTAAATCATCTCAGTGTTTATCTCGGTATTAATTTCAAGACATTTACTAATGCTCAAATATTTATATCTTCTTCACTTTTAAGACTGTCTTTGTTATCAGATTTGATTGAAGAACATGAAGAGTGGCGAGTGTCAATAAAGAACATTTAATTTCAGGTAAAAAATAGGTTGTTAACTTCAGGCATTTCCAAGACACAATATCTTCAGTTACATTTGGATGGGTTTGATCTAAGAGGTTTATAAAAGAATTACCATTTATCTGGCGCAAATTAAACTAGTAGACAATATTAACTTTTACGGACTTGAAGATTATAAAGAACTGAAGCACTAGGGGAAATCCGTACAGAAGAAAGATACCTAATGGCTTCCTCAGGGAAAGTCTATTATTTTTTGAATGCATAATTTTTTTCAGCTCCTTCAAGCAAGAGATACAAAGTGATACAAGCCTTTTACACTGCTGGAATTTCAATATCTCTTCAGTTTTAATGCTCTAATATTTTAATTACTGGTCTGAGGACAACCCTTTTTTTGGCTCATGCATAACATTTTCATGTTTTAAAATTCTTCCTAAATATGATGGACAGATACTAATGAAAATCCTCTATGTTATCATGATAATTGATTTAGTAAAAAAATTTAATGATGCCATAACATGCAGGTAGTGAACTACATGGGCAGATACCCTTTATTATTTGACTGTATAGTGGTGAACAAATGGAGCATTGCATTTTACTAGCAAATGTTGGCATTCTTTATTGCTCCATTAAAAATTCTATACGTATTTCAGGTTATTTACAAATGTGACAGCATATTGAAAGGAAAAGTTCTTTTAGATTTCACTTTTTCAGAGGATACTTTTATTTCAAAATAAGAGTCACAGACAGCTGTACAAGTTGCTACTACTTTTGAAGTTACAACTGTTTTTCTCTCCTACTTCCGTGACAGGGAGGAATCCCCTGACTATCTTGAGCATTATCCCTAAAGACAATCTTTCAGATACCTTTCTGATATCTTTAAAGAATGAAGCATGAACTACTTCATAACAGCGATAAGATAAACGCTTAGAAGTGGGTGCTTAACACACCCAAATAAGAGGGAGAGTAATTGCTACTAATATTCAAAAAAAGGTATGTATGCTGTGGAAGTACAGCCATTAGGAAGTTCTCTGTTTAGTTCATGGCCAAAATAAAATCAATTCTGATATGTATGGAAAGTTTTTCATTCAGATAGATGCTTTCACTTGGTAAAAAGCAGAAGTCTGACTCTGGTTATTCACATTATTCTTCAAGCAGTGCCATGCAAGTCACAGTGGACTTATTCATGGTCTTGACACACTGAAAGATCCCAATCATCTGTGATGCATAAATGCACATTCAGACAGTCCATCCATCAACAAACAATGAACTTCTGGTTTGTAGAACTGTTTGTTGTACAGCTGAAGAGTTTGATTAAACCTTAAATACCTGATTTTTAACTAGTGCTGTTAAAAGTCATTGAAACTAGTATTTCATTCATTCATATGAATCACTCCAGATTCTTACCATTAGCAGATCCCTCTATTGCTAGAGCAGGGATGTACCACAACTAACCTCCTTCTCCTTCCTACCTGCTCTGTGCCTCACTGCCAGAAATGACAGCTCAATCAATCCCCATCACTGGGTGGCTCAGCCTTCATGTCTCACTCTTTATTCTTCTAATGTCACGGAAAAAATGTGGGAAGTATGATGTTTTCATTTTTTGTAATCTGGAAACAAGTCCAGCAAAACTTATGTTGAGACTGAAAACCTCTCTTAGAGCAGGCTATGAAGTACAATTGTGCTGTTTCTCAGCCATAGCACGCTTAACTGGGGCTCACGCACATTGAACTAGCCTAGCCGAAAGCTGTAAAGCATTCATACGCCGTTAAGTCTTTTTAGTTCTATATAGCTATTGAAAACTTTTAGTATCACTGGATTTCAATCAGTTCAGGGTTAGAATTGCTATTTGCAAAGGTATTAGTGATTGTTCTACTTCACCACCACTGTATCTGAAATGATCATTTATAAAATAAAACAAGATAGAAAAAACAATTTATTGCGTTAAAACATGAGGGTTACAAAAAACTGGTTTCTTCAAGGAGAAAAAAAACCTCCTGAAGGTTACAGATCTGAAGGTTGTTTTCAACTGCCTCTGCTTTTCCGATGTGATAATGTCCTTTTATAAGCACCCCAGTAAGAGTTTACAACCTCCTCCTAGGTATTGTAAATCCACAGCTTTTCACTTCTAAATTTTTAACAGATACCATTGTTTCCTCAAATTGCACACAAGGGGGTTGAAAGAATCAAGATTATTCTCGAGTACATCAAATTCAGTTTCAAGGGCCTTTATGACACACAAAACTGTACCAAGGGATGCTTAATAGGCACAACAAATTCAATCCTGAAAGGTGAGAGAGCACTGCACCAGCAGATAAGCAATGTTAACCACAACTACAATGGAAAAAACCTGAAACAAAGATGTGTTGTCCAAGGAGGCACTGCTTAGAAACTATTCATCAATATTAATACAACATATAATAGTTCTTTTTATTTACCTCTCTTTAGGTAAACCATTGACCTGAGCTGAATGTCTTCCAGAAGCCACAGAGCAGAGATGCTGTCTGCCAGGACATGCTGTTTGCTTGCAGACCCTTCCACATAGACACCAGAGCTGTAAAAAGCTTTCCATTCAGCAGAATGAATGGAATGGATTTGGGGGTAGAAGAAGAAACCTTCTGGAGTAAATCAAGAGGTGGTAAATGCTTGGAGCTGTTCTACATCAGAACATTAAACCTTATAACAGAACCTACTAGAAGATAATTTTGAAACAAATCCAGCTAGTCGCTACTAAACAACATGTTGACTTTCAACTGCAATTTAAAGACTAAGATAGAGCATTACATTTATGACTCTCTAATCTGGTCAGGTGCGTACAGTGTAACTGGATTTTAGAGTATTTCATACTGTCAAATGTAACGTGAAAATTAAAACTCAGCTAGAAATACTGGAGCGTGATGCCTTTCATACAGCATGTTCCTAGTTTTACACGTAAAAATGAACAACAGAAATACTTAGGAATAAATTATTCATTGTGAGGGAGGTGAGACACTGGAACAGGTTGCCCAGAGAAGTTGTGGATGCCCCCTCCCTGGAAGTATTCAAGGCCAGGCTGGATGGGGCTTTGGGCAACCTGGTCTAGTGGGAGGTGTCCTTGCCCATGGCAGGGGGGTTGGAACAAGATGATCTCTAAGGTCCCTTCCAACCTGAACCATTCTATGATTCTATGATTTTCTTCTTCATTAGAAAATTTCCATGTTGTCTGGAGCCAAGAAGAAGAGAGCAAGCTTCACTTTATCATTGCACTGAAAACACATACCAGAGATGTACCAGGCAGCAGGTACGTGCAGTATTGTGCTGCATCTACTTAGTGAACCTGAGTCAATAGTCCCGTTGTGTGGACACTACAGTGCACACAGGCAAAAATAAAACTTAGTGCTAGTTTAATCAAAAATGATATAAACTCATTAGTTCTATTTAAAAACAAAGCAAAAACAAAACAAAACAAAAAAACACCCAGTGTATCAGTACATAAGAAATATCGAAGAAACTTTACCACAAGACTGGGAAGGGACATGTAATCTTTCATCAAACCCCCTACACTGACAGAAGTTCTACAAGTTCTGTTAGATACTACAGCTTCCTCTCCACTCCAGTCTGAACTCAGTTTTCCAGAATTAAAAACAGTATTTCAGGTAAGAGCAGTGCTTTGAACACTGATATAGCATCAATTTCATATATTTACTAGAAACATCAGACAGACGATACAGTCACAGTGGGCTTATTCACCATCTTGGCACACTGAAGAATCCCAATCATCTGTGATGCATAAATATACATTCAGGCAGTCTATCCATCAATGAAGGATGAACTTCTGGTTTGTAGAACTGTTTGTTGTACAATCGAAGAGCTTGATGAAACCTCAGATATCTGATTGTTAATCAGTGCTATTAAAATTCATTATGCTTCTATAGTTTCATTAAATAAAATAATTTATTTTTTCATGCATAATATCCTAATAATGTGTTTCAGGTTGCTTTTTTATTTCACCCAGACAATTTCATCACCATATTTAAATATACATTTAACTTCTTTGGCCCACTCCACATCTTTATGGAATTCCTCCAGTTTGCTTTGTTTCTCCAGCTACATAGATTGCTCCGGAAGTAATGCCTCATATTTACTTCCATGAGAACTACAACAGATACAAAGAACACAGTAATACTACTTGATAGAGCAAATTCTTGGACTCAAAACACTGTTTTTAAACATAGTCACCACCATTAGCTATGCATTTTCACCCATGATGAACAAGAGCCTGCACACCTCAATCATAAAAATCTGCACCAGTGGAGGTGGCCACTGTCACTGCCGCCACTGCTGAGACACACCACCACCCCTCACTGTGCTCACATCCGCTGTTTGGTCTCCATAAGTGTGGACTTCTAACACTGAGGAACCAGATCTCACTCCTCCTCCTGTGCTCCCTTGTTCACAAACTCCTCTCTTATTTTATGTTCTCTTTTTTTTTTCTTTAGGTCACTTCAAGTCCTAACTCACTTATAATTCAGCTGCTCATTCTAATTTTTTCTTCTCTTTTGTCTCTTTAATTCCTTAACCACTTATTATTCAGTCGCTTATTTCAAAGCATTTTGCAATCTCTGTTAGTCTGCTCACATTCCCTGTGTTGAGCAGTCACATCAGGAAACCTTTTCTCCTCACGGCTCAAATTTATCAAAATACCCGCTTAGTGTTCAAGCACTTGACTTCTCCCAATTTATATTCTATCAGTGAACAGAGAATTTTGGTTTTCTTCCCCAGAGTGTGACTTGTGTCACCATTTACATAGTAGAAGAGCTGAGATGTTGAAGCCAAAACTTATGGCCTCTCTTTGTAAGCCCAAGAGCCAGTCTACATAGTAGAACATAACTTTGCTATGGTTGCAAATGATCGCAAAGGGCAGCAAAGCTGGTGAAGGGTCTGGAGCACAAGCCTTATGAGGAGCGGCTGAGGAAACTGGGACTGTTTAGTCTGGAGAAGAGGAGGCTCAGGGGAGATCTTGTTGCTCTCTACTATTATCTGAAAGGAGGTTGCAGTGAGGTGGGGCGTGGCCTCTTCTCCCAGGTAAGCAGGACTAACGGTAATGGCCTCAAGTTGCACCAGGGGAGGTTCAGGTTGGACATTAGGAAAAATTCCTTCTCTGGAAGAACGGTCAACCACTAGAACAGGCTGCCCATGAAGGTGGTGGAGTCACCATCCCTAAAGGTGTTCAACAAACATGTAGATGTGGCACTTGAGGACATGGTTTAGTGGGCATATGGGTCATGAATTGATGATTGGACTTGATCTTAGAGATCTTTTCCAACCTTTATGTTTCTATGACTCTATAACACCATAACAGTGGTATAGTTGTAAGTTGTAATAAATTGTTCTCTCATCCACTCCTGTTGCCTGGGGATGAAAATGGGATGGGACGCAGGTAAGCATCTGGCAGAAGAGGTTCATTTCTGTTAACTCATCACCTGATACCATCAGTTCCTGAACTGAGGCATCTTCTTTGGAGGACAGCCCAAAAAATGCTAGGTGTGATGTATCCACTCCAAAAGTATAACTGCATATCCTTGTGCCAGAATGCCTAGTCCATGAGAAAATCATGCCCTGAGCTTCTCAGATCACCTGCCAACTAATTTTGTTACCTGATAAACACACCCCTACCATCAGAGGGACAGGACAGGTTCTCTGTGCAAGTCTCCTGTACAGAACTAGAACTGTTTGTACAGCCAGGGAAATCAAGTGACACCATGCATTATAAAGGTGCACAGCAATGTCAGCTCCATTAGAATCCATTACTTTGATTTCCTTTGTATCTACTGGAATATCATTGGGGCAAAGCAATGTGCATGGATATTACAGGTATATTGGGCTATGTGATGCAGCTGAGCACTATGGAAAGAAGCTAAGCTAGATTCATGGTAAGCAAGACTAATTAAAAATGGGTACAGCCCCACCCTTCCAGAATATGTGTCAACATCCTTATTGGATAGATAAAACATAATATTGTTTGCATCATAAAGACTTCTGACCTAATTCAGGACAGATCTGTCTCCACAGAGTGTTGTGTTATGTTGTCGTAGTCTCTCTGATGCTGGAAGAGCCAGCCTATGGAATAACATCTAGTGGAAACCTATTTCAGATTGGTAATGTGTTGGATTCTCAATTATTCATGATGAACGTAAAACTTTGAGGTCTTAAATAAATCTTTTCATGTGTGGTCCATGTCCCATCTGAGGCCAGGGACCAGTAGAGTAGACAAATTCAAAAGAAAAGCATATCATACAATTTTCTAAGCAAACTCAGTTATGATGTCATTTCATAAGCCTACATAGCTTTCCATTTTTCAAAGAAAAGAGAGGAGTAATTCTCTGTGTATATACAGTCATCCTTTTTTAAATAGGAATAATATAGTCTTAGATGTTGTGCGTCAGAAGCCAATCAAGGAAAGATATGGTGATTATTTAGCACAAAGAACGCACATTACATAGTATGCCTCTATACCTCACATTCTTGAAAGGGATCATTTACACAGGTGGTCTTTGAGCTGATATACTTAGGTATTGGATGAAAGGGAGAGACTCAGCCAGATATTCTGAAGGCATAAGCCAGCTAGCCATTCTTTCCAGGCTATTATTAGATTTGCAGCACTTTCTGTAGTAGCAGCCTGCTGCTTCACAGCCAGCTGGTTATCAGTTTCAAAGCTTTTGCAAATTCTTTCTGGAGTTTCTTTGGACCTCCCTCCAGAAGGATTCTGTTTTCTTTGGAGTTAAAGGACATCAAAAGATTAGACTGCATCAGATTTTTTAAGAGCTAGCTTTATCCATCTCAGAGAAAAATCAGAATATCAAGCTACATCTGACCGTTCCAGCCTTCTGAAAAACCTTTTTGAAAATATTGCTAAAGAAATACTACCCAAGCCTGATCATTACCCTGTTCTATATTTATCTTCAAATGTATTTTGAAGACGTACAGAAATCTGGAATTAAGATATGAAGTCCCCAAATTGGAGAAATCAAACTGAGAGGATTTTCGTTTTAGGGTAAGTAGTGACCCTGCATTGTATGCTTTTAATTAAGCCAGGGAACAATACATTATTTTCAGCTGAACTTCTTAGTTTCTCTCCAGTCCAGTGGATAACAGATTAACTGTACTAGTGCTTATATAGAAATATCATAATTTCCTTATGACCAGGCTTCATAAAGAAGAAATAGGATGAAAAGTTCTCAAGCACAGAACTGAATACTACCTAAATCTGTGGCTGGATACAAAACATTTAAGCACATATAAATTGCAGCAGAGTAGGCCGATAGGTAGTACACAGGTATGGGATTTGAGAGAGAGAGTTCTATGCTTTGCCACTTGTCTGAATAACTTGTCACAGAACAACACGTCACACGGAACATTACCATGCTTTCTATTTAAAATACAAGTTGCTGAGAGGAGGAGCTCTTGATCACTATCATTACACCCATATGCAGTTCAAAGTGAAGAAACCCAGGTGAATCTGGGTACCAGAAGGCAGCTGTGGAAGTGCAGAGCTTCCTCCAGGCTGTATTCTCAAAATCATAATGGCTGTAAAACTCAAATACCTGAGCAAGTCTATAATTATACTTTTTGGATACCTTTGTATAGTCCTGCATTGCATCATGTAAACATACCCATTATGTTGCCAGCCACATCTGAGATAGTAGGCCCTGAATTTAGTCTAAGCCTCCAGACATTACTGTTACATAAATTATGGTTCTCAGTTTCTTAAACTCACCATGCACATCATTATTCTAATGTATAGATGAAAAGCAGTATTGCACAAAAGATGTTGAAATAGGGTCCCATGCACTTCCCAGCAGGGTCTCTAGATCACGGTATACATTAACTTCAAAGTTGCATTGGAGTAAAAATTTGGGTGAGAAATTTGGGTGAGAGAGAGAGAGAAAAAAAAGTAAATCTCAGTGGTAAGCAGAAAAGAAGCAACGATGAGGTCTCCAGACAAATATCTTCCTCAAGGCTTTCTCTCCAGAGCAGTGAGTGGTGACGATGAACAGTGCGATGACTTCCACTAGCACCATGCACTTTTCATCAGGATACTTTCAAAATCCCTGTTGCTAGTTGCCGTTTATGATGCTTTTAGTGGGATTAAAATATCCTTAAGGTTCAGGTAGACACAAGAATTGTATGCTTACTGGTTACTAAATTTTTGTGCATAGGTAATACCTCAGATATTCAAATGATTATTATTGTCTGTATTCTGCACTAAATTTTGGCTCTCCTCTAAGGACAAGGCCATGAGAATCACAGCAAGACAAGAAGAGAATGAAACAAGGGACAGGATACTGCCAGAGACATCCTGAAATAAAAAATGCTACAACAGCTAATTTCAAAGGCTGCAGCTCTGGGAGTGGAAGGCATGCTACAGAAACAGGAGGGTCCGCAGCATGATAAAGAATAGGACATCTGAGACACTGCAACTAGGGGTTTGCCAGCAGGAAAGTACAGAAAAGTTTGAATTAGATATAGGCACCGGCTACACTTCCTGAGTCGCTTTTTGCACAAGAAATGAGAGAAACATTAGAAACTCCTGCCACTTTGAAACTCAGAGAAGACCTAAACTGTACTTCTGTCACGAACATGTTCTTGTAATAAGGATACTATTTTTCAGTTAGACTTGGCTGTCCTTTATGTTCATCAACCTATCAAGCACTGTGCTATGTTACTCTTACATAATTGGAAGGTGATATTTTACACATTTATTTGCACAAAGTATAACCAAGGACAAGATTGTTCCTCTGTTTCCAATGGCTTGTGCTGGATTTAAGGAGAAAATAAATCTTTTTCATTTAATTTACTGAGAGAATTTATGTATCTATCTGTCCTTAAAATTAAGTAAGTACATAATAAGCTAATTTGCATCAAGATAATTCCATAAATGATTGGTGTTGTTTTCTCACGTATTTATTATTATTTCTACTCATACTTGGAATAATAACAATAAAAACTTCTACATGTCACCATTGTTTTGAATCATGAGAAAACTTTACCTTAAATTGAGTTATTGGCTGTGCACCATAAGTACCTAATGCAGCATTCACACTTCAAATGTTCAGATCTGTAAAGAGACATTTTTGCATTTCTATAGGTATAAAAATGTCATTGGTTGCTCACACTCCATGAGATCCTCTCAGTACTGTAGTTTTATATGGGTATTCCCTGTTAATGCTAAGGGGCAGAAAACACATAAATGTCCTGTGCCTTAATGACAAAATAAAACTCCACAAACCCTTTCCATGTGAAAATCTTAAGTCTGCATAGGTTTCAAAGCATGATTATGCGCTCATTTTTAAACAACCAGTATTTTACTTCCTCCGAGCTTCTGTTTCTAATTATTAAATATGCATTTAAAACTACACGTACAGAAACATGCTGTTTTGTTCTTTGTATTACTATTCCTTGATAACAGTTTTAAACACAAAGCAGTTTTTGATTCACTTTTTTATTTTTTTTTACAGAAGGTGGGCTGATTTACAGATAGCTCATCTGACAAACTCAAAAGTATAAAAGAAGCAATACAAATCCATCCTGATTCTTCTGAATGCCATGAATTCAGTGGGTGAACAAGGTCACATTCTGGCCTCCAAACTTGCATGTCATTAGTAACTCTTCAAATAAATGCTATACATTTAAAACTGAACTAATAGAAAATGCTAGTGAAGGGTGACATCCCTTAAATCTCTCAAGCACAGTGATTCTGTCTCATGTTGTCAAACACTCCCTCTTTTGTGTGCTTCTGTGAAATGGAAAAGTACATCATACCTGAAGAAGAGTTTAAATTTTTATAATTTATCTGATATGATACACAAATACAGTCAAGGAAGACAAGTATTCCCTAAGTGACTTTCCTTAGCAATAACTATTGAACAAGAGAAAGCTGTGCTCCAATTAAATGTGTGAGAGACAGTGATTATTAGCACTCATACTTTGGCTCTGGCACTAGCTCCTTTTTGTTACCCAGCGTAAGTCACCTGATGTCATTGTTCGTCTCCTACTTGGGAAGAAAAAGCGCATCTATCTTGGGTTGGGATTGTACAGAAACTAGCTGTTACTGCTCAGAACCATCACAAAGATAAGCAACATTCCCTTCTTTGTATTAAAATAGACATTGTACCAAGTTATGTAAAAATATTAAAGACACTAATGTAGATTAGTGTATCATCCTTTGTACCAAATTATAAACTGGCTTATTCCACAATGGTGTGATCTGCTGCTAATATAGCTTTTCCAGCACAGCTCGAGAATATTTTTAGTACTCTTGGTGGTAACAATACTCACTTCTCGGTGGTATCCCACTTCAGCTAAGCATGTTAACAATTAACATCATAGATAAATTCTTTAATGAAAAGAAGTAAAACTCATCATCAAAATTTTCGCTGTTACATGTAATACATCTGAGAAAAATCTAGCAGTGTTACCTATCCTCTGACACTGTTATATCCTAACATCTTCTCAACAACTGTCAAGAACTTTCCAAAACACTAACAAGCTTAGAGGTGTTTTCAGCAATGACAGGAGACAGGCTGGCAGAATACAAGGCAGGTGTAAATGCTACTCCGTGCCCTCAAATGTACAACCAAATATAAGCTGCTCTCACACTTGCACAGATATAACTAATAACTAAAAACTACACCTCCTCCTGCCACCTCAGGACTGCAAGAGCTTGATATCTGAAACCAAAGTGCAGAACTGCCATCTGTGGGCAAATCTGCTGCTCTGTTTCCAACAGTGGGCAGCAGCAGATTCCTACATAGAACTCAAATAAGAAGTGGGATTATCGTGTACTTAAAGCACAGACAGATGGTAATTCTATTTAGCATGACCATTTTAACATAAGCTAAATAGATGTATGCCATCTTGTACCATAACAATACAGAGAGGCTCATGCAGAACACTTTCTCATTCTACACATACTACAACAGAAATTATATTCAGTGTGGATGTAAAGGGTTCTCTTGGGAAAGGAAAAGCATCAGCAAATACAAACAGACATTTGAGAGCTCGTATCTGGGCAGCATGGTATGCAGTCATATTCCTGTGAATCAGATGATGCAAAAATATATTTGAAATTTGTCTTGAACAAATTAAAAATTCTATTTTAAATGTTATTAAATGTTTATCAAATCCACTTTCATGACAAAGAGGCATGCTAAATAGGAGAGAAACTTATGCTTCCTCAAACTTCAACATTTGATAAGTTGAAAATGGAGCAATAAGGGATACATGCAAGAATGCTCAAGAAACAGCTCACACCATCTGATTTAATTGGGTTATAGAATTAAGACGTGCCAAGAAAGAATTTCAAGCTTTGCAGTCATTTTAACAGCTACGGATAGATAGTTTAAAGGCCATCAAAGTGGAAGCTCATGATAAAATGAGTCATAGAAGTGAAGCTGCCAAAAATGTGAAGGGCATACATAATAAGCATCTACGAAGACTGCCTGGCTATTTGGTACGTACTGTACGATCAATCGCTGAATGCACCACTCTAAAAATGCAGAACAGAAAGGACAGATAAAGAAGTAGAATCCTCTCAAAAGCTTTTGTTCCACTGAAGCTAATTGTTACAAAAATGGCACGATGCTCTGCTTTGTTCTTTCCATTATAGGGGTAGAATTATCTGATAGTTTATCCTATTTAATTGATTTTTTTCTTATGTATCTTAGGATAATGTTTTAGTTTGGTGAGCTTGAAAGGGAATGTGAGGTTAATGGCCTACTAAAAAATAATCGAGACAGAAATAAATATTTCAGAAAGGGTTGGTTAAGGAACTAGAAATGTAAAATATATGGCCTATATTTAGCCTCTGTATGATGAAAAAATGTAACTGCAAAGGCTTCCCTCACTGACAGAAAGAATGGCACAACCTTGAATCACCATGAAAGGAAGACACTGTTTTGAGATTGTTCTGTACAGCCTTGTGGTAACTCTGAGGTGCTGGGAGTTTGTCTGAGTAAAGCATGAAGGATCAACTTTCTTTGCTTAATATTTTTCCTATGCTCATCATTTTTTTTTTTTTTTTAAGAAAACACGGGAGTGAAGTGTATTTGATAATGATCAAGAGGGAACTTCTGAACTCAGAGACATTTCTTCAGTCAGCCCCGTCTATGACTCAGCTGGCAGCAGCAGAAAAATGGAGACTGGTTACATCCAGCATCTGGTGATCAATCTCTTCTCACTACTTAGCAATGGTAAGCACACACACGTGCAATGTATGAATGAGAAATATTTGAAATAATATATTTATGCACAATTATGCATTTTAATATGTTCAAGTTACCAAAAAATTTTTACAGTGCAACAACACTGCAAAAGACATGGTTCAAAATGCTGGAAACTTCAACCATCTGGGACAGAAAACGCAAATGTGCAGCCCAGCCCATTTTCCTTTTTTTCTGGAGACAATTCAGAGCTCAAAGAGAAACTTCCTTATCCTTAGACCTAGCTTTAAATATACCAAAATACAGGTTTTACTCTCCCAAACAGCAAAACTGCAAAATCCTGTGTTCAAGCAACACGACTTTATGTAGTTTTCTGAGAACAAACAGGGTTCTGCTTCCAGATTAAATCAGTGCTGGTAATACATAACTGTAGCACAGCGTCTATTGAGGATGTAGTTATTTAGCTCATGAGGATATGCTAAGCTCACTACCAAAAAGGGTGAGAAGGGAAAGCTCTGTGCCATAAAACCCCTGGAGCTGAGCTCAGGGATTCACATGAGGAGGCTCACGAGAAAACAGATGTTAGCCATCATCCGCTAGCACGTGGGTGGAAAGAGAAAGAGCAGCAATGGAGTCACATGCAGTCTCAGCATCATCTGGCTGCAGGCAGGGATGTCAGACAGCAGCCACCACCAGATAGGAGACCCAGGGGCTGACATGAGGTGCCAGTGCATGAGGTCACGTTATTGACCACCCAGTGATAGAAGGCGCACGTGGTGGGACAAGCGTGATGGCCACTACATTTACAGACAGTCTGCACAACACAGAAGTTGTTCCCGTAACCACTACTTCTTACTCATCCATAAGTGAAGTTACGAAGTTATTTGGCCATTGTTTCCCAGATTACCCAAGCACACCTTCAGCGTGAAAAGTATGAATGGCCAAGCAGCTGCTCCAGCACTGTGCTGGCCAAACTCACAGCCTTTAGAGAAGGGTGCATCCAAAATGCAACATGCTCAGAAGGCCTAAAAGAGTGCTGCACCTGGAGCACTGTGTGGTTCATGTGCTGCCATTTGAAATAGATTATAGCATGCCCCCTTTGTGTAGTAACAGATCTCTGTCAGTGTGATCTGATCGAGTCAAACTGCATTATGGAGGATGACCACAAAACCCTTGAGGTCTGGAGGCACTGCATGCATGTAATCAGGAAAAACATATCTATCACTCATAGGCAAAGAATGCCATTTTATTATATACTATGGCTTTCCAAATCACTGTGGTTTGTATAATTGAATTTGAAATGTTCACATGAAAAAAGGGGAGGCAGAAAGATGTTTGAAGAAATCAGACAAATGTATCAACCAATGGGCTGCAGCAACTGAGTATTTCCCTTGATAACTGGTGAGTTCAACGCAATTTAGATCATATTCAGTAAGTAAAACTTTGGCTTGTGGTATTAATGGTCTCATAATAGCTTCCTGTGGGATATATATTACTTCCACTCTTGTTAAAAGTTCCTTTGATAACTTATTCATCACTTTGCCTTTTAAGAGTTACAATGCGTTTCTTAACACATTTAGTATGCAAGTCCTTCTGGAAAAAGGTTCTTGACCTTAGGTAATCTGAACTCATGATTTATTGTACCAAAACTAGAGAGGGTAGTTTCAAACATACTGTTCAAAAGGATCTAGGAAGAGATGATGGAAGAAATGAGACAGACCATAATCTCAAAATAATTTCACCTTCACTGACTGAGAATATTCTAATTTAACTACAAATAAAGTATAAAAATAGAGTGTATATATAAAGAATGTCAATAATAGGAAGGTATTGAAGTAATAAAAATAAGAGAAATGAAAACTACAACACTGCACTACTCAGCATTACTGAGCATTTTACAATCAGTTATATAAATATTTGCTTTACGTTTGGTAATTTTGACATATAATTCTTTTCAGGAAACATATGGCTTGAAAAAAAAAATAACTGTCCCTTCTTGCAGCACAACTCAAAGAAAATGAGGGCCAGTGGAAAAGTCAGATTGGCTATGAAAAGAAGAAGCAAGCTTAAACTTCACACCAGTTACCATATATCGTACCTTAATATATCAATCTATAAAAAGGATATAATTTTATCTGTCATGTCACTTTGAAATGCCTCTGAGGGCATAGACATGAATAAAACAAAAACTCTAAAAAAAACAGGAAGACAAAGAGGCAGAGACATCAAGACAATCTGAATCCCCAAAGCACAGAGGTTCATAGATAAGATTCAGTATTTTGCATTTCACAAAATGAAGGAGTGAATAAAATCAGATACTTGATGGATATGTAGGTAAAATTTAACATAAAGGAAATACAAAGATTATCCACTTCTGGGCTTCCTCTGGAAGGAATACTCAGAGTGAACTTGAAGAAAGATGTTTGCTTCACAGCAACCAGTTGAACATGACTTATTTCCTATATGAAATGTGAGCCTAGGTCCCCTACTGGACAAATTATTTCAAATGGAAGAAAATGTTTATTTATAGCAGAAAAGTGAATCATGACGCAGTTTATCTAGTGATAATTTTATTGCAAGTTTCAAAAATAACCTCCAAATATATCAAATCTCTTGGACAAGAACAAAACCTTACCTCAAAATAAAAAAAATAATAAATCCTTTCTGGATAGCTGGACAGTGTTCTGCTCCCAGTTTCTTGCTTTGTTAGATCATTCCTAAAGGGATCTTCCACTGAAAGGCAGATAGAAACATGGAGGTGAGAGTCTCCCTCCTTTCCTGGTGACAGAATCCATGTGGTGGGAGAAGATACAGTCCCTTAGACCCAGAACAGAGTAGTGGAACTACTCAGAGAACTTCACACCATAATCTCAGCAGTAGTGCTCCTGCCCCAATGTACAAAGTGCTATTACTTAAGGAAATCCTCAAAAGCAGATTTTTAAACCAAGAGACCTTTCTTCCTCCTTTTTTTTTCAGAATCCAAGAGGGACTCTCAAGACCCTCAGCTACATCTGTCTCAAAACTTTTCTGCCTCACCTCTTCCAACATCTTTCAACATGCTAACTAAAAAAAGCACACAGTATTTTAGATGAGATTTGGCTCTACCTCAGCTGAAAGTACAGCTGATACATCTGTTTTTCACAGCTGCAACTCACAGCTGGCCTCTAGCCAATCTCTAATTAATTAATGCTCCAAGGCCCTTCTGCTCCTCCAGCCTCCTCAGCTGAAGAGTTTCTGGCTTATTGCTGAAGTTCTTTTTTTTTTTT
>WBMW01002239.1:152248-284103 GCA_013396635.1 Penelope pileata
TTTTTTTTTTTTTTTTTTTGCTTCTTAAATGCGCAGCACTGCTCTTTTTATAACTACATTATAGCTCATTTGTTGCATTCCAGGCCTCAGCAATTGTGTTGTCAATATGTTTAATTAGCACGCTATCACTTTCTTTCAAAATCTGTGCAAATGCTCTGCATACTCATTGGTTTAGACCAAGTTATATTTAGTTGCAACACCAAGACTACCTCCTGTCATTGCTGTCTTTTTCCTTCAAATATCATGCTTCTTTTGGAGAGCAAAGCTTTGGCTTCTTGAAGGAAACTTATGCCTGGTCCTCTGAGATACTGACATCATGCTGCATAAAAAAAGTGAAGATTGAAAAGTAAGGACACTCGACCTCAGTGGGCATCAGATCAAGTCTTAGATGATTGTCAATGTTTTAGCAGAAGCTTAAAAATTATAACCTTTATAGGAAAGTGTGTCTTCACAATCACTTCATGCAATACAACCATAAAATATTTCAAGGCTAGTCACAAAAGTTTAAGAAAGACTGAGAAACCTAACACTTCTTCTAACAGAACATCTGTGTGCTGCAGCAAACATGAAAATGTTTCTGACACCAAGGAATCTAAACGTTATTTATTACTGGACGCCATACACAGACCTGAAATCTCTTATTACTTGTTCCATTAAAAAATATCACAGCTAAGCTATGCTTACAGCATTCACTCAGTCACTGTAACAGTTCTAGCTGTATGCTGAATATGTGCATTTGGATTTTTAGTTCAGTAAATGTAGCACTGTTCTGAAATTTGAAAGAAAGCTGATGATTTGTGTTTGCTAATCAAAACCTACATATTTATGTCTGTTTAGACATTTCTATTCTTCTATAGCATTTGGCTACAGAATGAAATTAATTATATTTCAGAAAAATCTAAATGTAAAATCTTCTTGTTCTAAAAATCTTTGTTCCAAAATACCTTTTACTCTTGCTTTTCCAGACAGAGAAGCTCAAAACCCACAGTTAGTTATTATCTACTGAGACTCTATCTTGTTTGAGAAAAAAATGATCACCATTCTGGGAACTAGATTTAACCAGTTTTTCCAGTTATTACTTGTAACCTAATGCCATGTTACCTACAAAATATTAATTCTTAATTATGTATCAAAGTTTCCACACTTCCACTGGGTGGTTGGTTTTACTGAAGTCTACCGCAGATAGCACTCACAAGAATAAATCCTCGTCATTCATCCGTAATTTAATGCTCTAAAAGATTCAGGCTTTATGTTTCTAGCAACCTGCCATTTATTTATTCAGAAAAAATTGTAACCCAACTGTATGTAAAAGACTAAGACAAAAGTTATCTGAGAAGAGTGAAAAAGAAAAATTAGAGCACTGTTTTCCTAAATGCAGCAAGAATTAAAGCATCTTTCTAAAGAGTTGGTTTAATATGAGAACTCCTCACTTGAACTTTCATCCCTTGATATACTGCTCTAAGAAATTCTACTCAACCACAGATGTTCTAAGCAATGTACATTTCAGCATACTTAATCATTTATCAAAACCAAGTGTCACTGTCAAGCATGCTCAATATTGAACCTAAGGTCCTCTGCTTTGTTGCTGGACCTGTAAGTCTTTAGGCATTAAGAATAACTGCAACATCTGCTTTTCTCCCCTCTCTCCCCCCAAATATTCTGGTTTTAACAGAAAACAAGAATGACATTAATTTCATTCATTTACATTCATCTGGTAAAGGAAAAACTAAAACGCAGCAATGTATCAAAACATAAATCTGTCAAGTTCTTTCCAATGTTTTCAGAATTCTCACAGGAGTAGAGAGATAAAAGAGCCTAACACTAGGGCTGAAAGTTGCATGCTTAGTTTTTACTGTACATTTTGAAACTACTTAAGCGCATTACCTACCCATCATAGCAGCACAGATAAACTAAGTAACAGAACTAGCATTTTAGTTTTCTAACTAGCATTCTAGTTGCATTTTGAAATAATAAAAACAAAGTGTTGAAAAAGATTCTGAAAGAGAAAAGAGAAAACTCACAATCGAAGTGATGCTTTCTAGGTGGAGAAAAGATTAGGAACACTTACAGAGACTAGGCTACATGAAAAAAGCCTGGACAAACTGAAAAATGGAGAAATACTTTATGTACAAGAAGTCTGGTTTTCAAAACTTGTTTGTAAACTCTTGGATCAAGTAAAATTTTGGTGTAATAATAAACATATTTGCCATCAGTTGTGATATGGCAATAATTATATTTGCCACAGCAGAATTTTTTCACAGATAATGTTACTAGTATTTGATCAGTAGAATAACATAATCAAAAGTGATGTGACATTCTTAAGAAAACATATAAGACTGGTGACTGTATGACTGTCTGCAAGTCATAAGTCTCCTAGGAGAATGGTGTATGTTAGATGCTAAAGCCACAAAGGCCAAACTCTGGCTTTTGAGCTGCACATGGCCCCTCAGCCAGTCAGCCACGGTTGTAGCACAAGCTATTTGTTATCTGACTGACAAGGGGACTGAGCCTCTTGCAGAGCTACCTGCAACCCCAGGACCTGGCTGCAGGATGCTAAAGCCAGTCCTTGTGCCCAGCCACAACTGGGCCACAATTCATCAGGGGAACCAGAGCAGGATGCTGCAGAACTGCAACTCTTCTGCTGCTTCAGTGTGCCAGCCTATCTGCCACACACCCAGGGTAAGAATTTCAAAGCTCTTGGATCAAGAACTGTGTGCCCACACTACAAGCATTAGTATACAGAGTTGAAGATAAGTAACACGCACATGAGGTAAGCTGGCAAAATTCAGACATTTGAGCAGTCAGACACTTTAGTTTAGTTAGGTACTGGTAGCTGTGAAGAACTAGGCAGCAGTGCTTGAATTGGAGAACAAATTCAGTTCTTGCATTGCCATAAGATCTTTGTGATATCACAGAAGAAGCTGGCATTCCACTTCAAGTGCTGAAGTCCAATATTTGAATGCATTGATGCATTTATTTCAAAGAGATTACTATTAGAATGATATAGTTTAATTAAATATGAAATGAAAGAACCACAAGATCTTAAAAACTTATTGATGCACTGCACTGAGGGCACTAAACTGCTGACATACACTTTGCGATTCTCTCTGCAGTTTATTTTGAAAATTATTAGCATAAAAAAGATCTTCAGCTTTTATTAATTCATCTGATCTACATTCTTATTCCTTACAGGAAATGAGAATTCTTTAATTAAGACATCATAATCATCTGGATACAGATTGTTTGGGCTAAGAATCATTAGCATCAAGAAGAGACTGGAAGGCTTAAGTGTCATGAGCTTCTGAGGCAGTGATGGAAGAAGAGTAAAATCTCATAATTAAAGATATGTCTGTGAAACAAGGAAAGAACAAGCCTTATCTACAGGAAAAAGGTACTTTATCTTGCTGTGTGGTAAATCTTAATGAAGCTCCAGGTGAGGTTCACTGCTTTCCAGTGACCCTAAAGTCTTTGTTTTCATCCTAGTCCACAAAAGCTCTCAAGAGTCTAGCAGGAAATTGCTTGTATCCACAAAATTCATACAGCATGTTCAAACATCATCTGATATACAGGAAGAAAAACTATTCCTCTATAAATTCTACCATCTTGGCTCCACCCAAAAGCTGGATAAAAAAGTCAGAATCAATTGTACCCATAGCTAAAAGCAGGTCATTTCCCTGAGAAATGCTTACATTTGCCAGAAACCATTTAATGGAAGCCAGCTAGTATAAGAAAAAATCATGTGAGATGGGTCTAGAGTAAAGCTCTAGGCTCATAAGAGGCTCAAGTACTACATTTTCCCTTTGCTGTCTTATGATCTAGAGTCCTGCATGTGGAAGCACAGACAACTGTTAAGAACTTATTGCACTTTAGGAAAGCTGAGTGGTCAGTAAGTTAATTTTCAGACAATGCTCCCAAATGTATTAGTTTAGTGATTGGTACTGGGTATCGTTAAGAAACTAATCACCACTAGTGCGATATGGTGCTTTGTTCTGAAATGCAATCTGAACATTTTAATTACAGCTACAAGCCTATCATCTTGAGGGTGTACTCAAAAACATACTCAAGTACAAATACAGCTACATTAGTGTTGCAGTGCATGTTGCTGTAAACAGAAAGCAGAACAGTGGTGGGAAGGACTGCGTGATACACGAGTTATTAAATCACCAACATTGGCAGGGAGGAGCCTCATTAAGCTCCCAGATGCTGTGTGCCAAAATGTCCTTTTCCTCAAAGAGAACATGTTACTGCGCTGATGCACAGACTGATGAAGACACTTTACTCCCTCCCCTGAGGGAATTGGGCTGCGGGCTCCTCCTTCCCTGACTGACCTTGCTGGGGTGACAAGGATGGGGCCTCCTCTCCTATTGCACCCCAGGACAGGTTAGAGAGGTTGGATCACTAAAGGTTATATGTTTCCCATTCTATCTTGGTTTCAGTATTAGATCTTCCACTGAATGTCTTTCTCTTTTTTTTTTCTTCTGAGATGCGAATAACATCTGCAGTCTGCTCCAAGTCACCTTCTTCATCTGCTTCTCACTCCCAATATTTTTTCCCCCTTTGCATTCTAACATCCTATGTTCTATTTCCTTCTAATACAGTTTACTTAGTCCTAGCAGCTTGTGACAATGGTAAAATAGATAAACTCATCTGATTCCTCACAATGCTCTGAATAAAATAGTCAGATCACCTAAAGGTAGGTGTGCTTTAAAAAAATAACTACTGTCATCAACTAAAGCTCAGTAAAACCAGATTGTGTAAGACAAAGACTCCCAACCAGTTCTTTTTAGAAAAATATCAAACCACAGATAACCTGTTTTGGATTATACTTGACACAGTTCCCATGATGTTTCACGCTTTTGTTTCTCTCTCGAGTTACTCAGTATTTTAGACCTTCTCTCATCAAACATTGTATCTCTGAGGCTCCTGAAATCAACATAGATAATCTGACATCTTTCAAGAACTGAATAACTGACTTAAAGGGCAAGAGGCTTTCTCAGAACTTAGATTTTCCTACAGTCAGCAAAACTGTGAGGCAGATATCTATGCATGTGTCATTCTCAAAAGCATTTTTTTTCCCAAATAGAATTTGCTCCTTTCACATTTTAACTGTAATTTCAACAATCTCATAATTGGTTTTGCTCCTTATGTGCACATGTACCTCTTTGAAACACTTTTATGAATGACTACGTATGATTTCTTCACAATTTCAAGTTGTGGACTTTTTATTGCTAATAAGTAGTGAGAGTGTGATTAGATTTTATATTTCAAGACCACAAGATAAAAGAAATTCCAAAAAAGAGATGCCTCGCCTCACCCCTTCCTCTATGATCTCTGAATAAATTCAAGTGTCTCACTTTGAAAGATACTTGGTCACCTATAAATTCACATCAGGTCTGCCAGTGAGAAGTACCTGAGAAAATTAGCATCTGAAAGTAACTGTGATTTTCTTTATAATTTCACAAGGCTATAAAATGAGCAGATAATGTGTGAGTAGTTTCTATTCTCACGTTAATGCTCAACTTTATGTTTCTTCTTGAGGTTATAAAATGCACATTAAAGCAAGAAACAAAGCAGCAGTGTATATGGTCAGGAATCTGCCAGCCATTCTGCAACTTTGTGTGAGCTTCTGTTTCCAGCTTGGCTCCTGAGCCTTTTTTGTTTTCTCTGAAGGGTCTTTCTAATGCAATTTCTTAAAAGCAGAATAAGAAAAAGACCTTATCTTTACAACACACCTATTTTAATCTTTTTGATGCGTGGTAATCCAATATGCATGTAACCTGCGGCTGCTTTCATAAAAGATCTGCAAATTATAAGAACCATGTAATTCAGCATGACAATTTTAAGAAGGCATTTGCAAGGCTGGTAACTAGAAGGGTAGAAACTATACTTTCATCTTGGTATTGATTGGATGAATCAAGCTGATTAGATATAGATTGAGCAATTCTACATTAATGGACCAACAGCTTCATCGTAGCTGCCTTTAATTTTTCATATCCTCGTTTGTGAGTGCTTAAAAGGTAGGCAGTAATAGTTTCTTCCATCAATTCAGTGACTGTATTTCCATGCACAGACATGCACATGTACATAATGTATGGCTACTAAAAATTCCCTTGGAGCACGAGATGTCAAGAAGTCTGTTAATGGCAACAACACTGTCATTTTTATAGAGAAATAACTATTTCAAAGAGTATCCAAGGAATTGCATGTCAGCAAGAAAAGCATTCAAACAGTATTGCTTTCCCTGTGTTGCTTCAGTCTTGATTACTCTCTGACTGCTTTCCCATTGCACGAACAAGGGTGTGAGTGCTAAGCCAGCGTCGCTGCAAGAACCAAACAGTGCCATTCAAGCACATGGAGAACTGCTGTGCTCTCACCAAAGAGATGAGTGGAGAAACAGCCAAATAACAACTAGTAAAGACTTGAAATCTGTACAAAGAGGCAGACTGAGAAGTGCAGGACTTATCCCATTAGGGGAGAAACTTGAGGTTTCAGAATCTGCAACAAGCTTTGAAAAGAGAGTCATATCAATTACACTTAAAATTGTAGCATTTCAAGATATATAAGGATTCATGAAGAGGTCAGGAAGGAGGACTTTTCCACACAGTACAGGTGGAAGTGTAGAACCTGGTGCAAAGCTACTTTTTTGTTTGTACAAAATGTGAGTCAAAAGCATGGGACAAGGCACTTGCAGAAATAAACAGAATTGGCCAGAAAGGAACTCTGAAATATTGCAAGAATAATTCTGAAAGTGATCTCTCTAGGCTACTTTGACCTTTTGATTTCTTCTGCAGGAATATGTAATGATTCTTCCCAGACAAGAACGCAATGAAAGCAGCCAAAAGCAAGATTTGGGAGTTGTGAACTGGAAATCACAGGAATAAACAAAAATCTGAGTGAATCTAAAACAACTAACATTAGATTCCCTCACTGAACACCAAGTAGTTCTACTCCAGGAGCATGAAGTGTCTGTAATAATGGGTCTTCTAGGGTGAGCTCACTTTCCATGACAGGCTTAACTAGGATAAATAAGCATAAAAACTTGAGCTTTGAGTACTAAGGTTGCTTGTTTTTAAGTTTGTTTGAATTTCTCATTAGCTTTTAAAGTAATTAAATTTTACCCTCACAAATTCTCAAATTTGGACACAAATACATTCATATCTTTGAGCTCCTACAAATGCTAAAATGGGGAAATCCGCTTAAGTAATCTTGCCTGGCTAAGTTGCAAGACTCCACTCTCATTTGAAAAAAACTCCCGTGAACATCTGGCTGTAAAACAAAACCTCATTTTTAGCTCACAGGTTAACAACCAACCTCCCCAGGATGAATGTAGTATCTCTATTTGGCTTTTCTACCTAAAGTCACTAAAATATCTGATGTTATTAACAACTTCCGTACTTCTAATTTAGCTGTAGTGAAGAAAAGACATGAATAAAATAGGTATGCATCTCAAGAACACACGAGTGCAGAGCTACCTATCAGGTTAAGAAAAACGTCATAAACCTATCATAACATGTATCATAATCCTTTCCTTATTATGGGAGTCAATGCTGTAGGCTTCTCAGCTATATTTGTTAACTTTTAAATTATTTTTTAAACAGGTGCTATTGAAAAGGAACATGTTTCTTAGAAGTTTATTTACCATCTAATTCCTGCAGCAGAACTATGAAGTGAGAGACTGAACAATCTATGCCCCAGCAGTGTGCAAAATAACAGACACAGTTGGAACAAAGTAATTTGGGCTTGCTTGTCTTTACTCCTCACCTAATGGCAAACTATTGTACCATATACCTGGCAATACCAATAGCTTGCACTGCTCACAGTACTTGTAGTGGGACACTGCCTATTCATTACCTGCAGCTCACATACTTCAGTAGTACACAGCAAATAAGTAGTACACAGCAAATAAGATCTTCTATATAGATTGCTCAGCCTGGTGGGCAGGAATAACAAAGCAGTTCCTTTTGTGGACTTCTTCTCTTAGCAGGGAAGTAACGGAAATAAGAAAATTTACAGCGTGACAATGACTTCACAAGTGATCTGTCATTTGGACAAATGGTAGCATCAAAGCAAGGTAGGAGTAGGAGACTAACTGGATTAAAAAAACTGTCAAGGAAGTGTGTCCAAAACAGAAGACGGGGCAACATGATAGACAGAATGCAACTGTCAGATATTGCAGCTGCATTTGGAACTATGCAGACCTGCAAAGCATCCTGAGGAGGCATTGCAGAGACACTGGGCAATTTGGCAGAGAGAATGACCAAGCGCTCCTCCTGGTCTTGCACTCTGTACATCACCATGTATTTCTAATCAAGAACACTAACTGAAAGTAGATGCCCATATTTTGATAGTCCTAACTCCTAACTGGCTTGTATTGTTCAGGCAGGCTCAAACAAGAAATGTTATTTCTGGACTGCAACTCTTTAAGACAGTCTAACTACAGTAATACAAGCTTTTTCTTTCTGGCCAGCATGCTAAAATATCTCTTTATTCTACTTGGAGTGCTGACTGGTATCTACAAAGGCTGACATTGCCTGCACTGACTGACACCTAGGCATGGTGTATTTGTGGAGTAGGGTGCCACAACACTGATGAGCAAAGACAACTCAAAACTTTCTACCCTGTAGATAAGGTTTTGCAGGAGCAATGAGATAAAGTAGCACATTCGTATAAATAAGTAAAAAAAAAAAAAAAAAGTTGAAGGGATTTCAGGAAGACAGGGATTGTTTCAAGGACTCTGGGTGGGAGGAAAAATTAGGATGGGAGAGAGTTTGACAGGATCCACAGGTCCAGATACTTTTCTCCAGCCGCTGCTCCTCTTTTTTCTCTCCATCCCCTTAGCTCACGCATTGGACATCCTCCATTAACTGGTCCCCATCCCCATGCATGCCTCCCACCCTACTGCACACTGCCAAAAGATGCTCTGTTAACTGGAATCTCCTCTGATCCAGGATGACCACCCTCCTGAGTCCATGGCTCCCACAGCCTGCCAGCAAGACTGGTACAGCTTTTAGCACGAGATATAGACCCCACTGCTCAGCAGCACTAACATCTAAAGGCAGCCAGAGGTGTTCCTGATTTTGAAGCAAGGATGAAAGGAGCACATACCTAGACAGACTGTGCTTGGTTGGGCTTTAGCCAAAGCAGCAGCCATTAGAGAAAGAGTCTGATAATGTGGTGCTTTAGAGACAGGGGCAAGCAACTCAGTCTCCTGTATTGAAAGCATCCAGCCTTGTGTCTTTGTGCTTAGAAAATACAGGCACAGTACAGGAGAACAAGCATGCAGTTTGAGTGTTATGCAGCTGTCACGGCAAACGGAAGGAGAGAGCAAAGGGCAAATCCCCTGGCTGAGTCTTTCTTCCTTTAGGAAGAAAGTAAGCTGAGGCAGAGAGAATCGTCTCTCTAGCAGTTACAAGTATTTACAGTCTTGAACAGGGATTTAAATGACAAAACCATCAAAGGCATCAGCAAATCCTATAGCTCCCTGGACTCCAGAAAGCAGCTGGTTCAGATCTTCAACCATCAATTACTTTTTGTTTTTCCCAAAGACACTGCATTTAGAATTACTGCACACCTTCAGGCTTTCATTTCTAAGGTCTGGTTACAGAAAGTTCATCTTTAGTGCAACATGTGCCAGGAAGAATCCACTTTGAAATTGATATTCTAGGTTAATAGAAAGGTTTTTGGGGCGGAGGGAAGGTTGAAAACAAAATTTTGCACTAATACCAAAATTTGCTTGCTCTCTTTAATGTGCATAAATAACTTGTGGAGCAGAATCGGTTTGTGAAGTTCAGTGATACAGCAATGATCCAAGCAGTCTTTAATGATATAAGTCTGCAACATTGGTAATAGACAACTTTTTGCAATAGAGAGCAAATGCTTTTCTTGTGCGCTATTAATCTTAGGGTCCTAACAAGAATAAAGAAAACATGCTCAACAACCTCCTTGCACCAGAAGTAATGCTACTATTTGGAGGATGAGTGCTTATGTTCGTGTAGGGAAGAGATTAAAAAAGTGTTACCTTGATGGCAATTTACAGTTATTTTGAATTGTTTTTTTTTCCATAGCAGCAGAAAGTTGAAATTGGCATAAATAATATAATTCTGCAAGAACTATCAGCAGAAACAAAATTAACTTTTGTTATTCATTTAGATGTGAAGCAAAAGATCAGCCATTGCTGTACGATTGATTCAAATACTTAAGCACATTTACATGCTTATTTAGCTGCAGCCTGAAAGGGTGGCTCTGACCTCCCGAGAAAAATGGTTTATTGTACTGCATTGTATACTTCTTGCTGCAAAATTTCCCTGGATGTCTGTACAATCAACAGTTTTGTAACAAGTGCCAGAGGACTTCAAACAAACATACAGATTTTGATATTAATTGCAGATTTATTGGAAGAGATGAGTGTGTGCTCTGATTCAGAGTGGTCCCAGGCACACACACTAGCCTGTGTAATAAATGAGTCCTTCATTTGTACAAATCTAGTTTCATTATTTTACTATTGTAATAATCAAGGACATTTCTGCAGTAAGAAAGAAGGAATATAAAAATTTTCGCATTCCGTGAATTATGCCCAGGTACATACAAAGCTGGTAAATTTAAAATTTTAATTAAAATAGCATTAATTACTGAAGGAAGAGCTGAATTACTGAGGGAGAATGTGCATGAAGAGCTTGTTTTCAGATTGTCTAGCTGGGATAAATTACTCCCTAGAGAACTATGCTGTAGTCACAAAATCAGAACATTACCAACGTTAACATATGACAAAGGACAAATGAAGCTCTAGTTAACATTATAATGGCTTCTTTTCGCTATAGCACAGATCAGACATTTAGGCAAATCCTCTCGGTGCTAGGAACCTTCATGAAGGTTAAGTAAAATAAGAAACATTTCTAAACAGCCCTGTATATAACAATAACTTAAAATGATATTTTAAAAGTAACTCAGTAGAGTGAGGGAGAATTAATATTTGGGCAACATCTGTATTCCATCCTATTCATCTTCTTGCCAACACAAGCAGTTGTATCATTGTTGTTGATTATGGAAAGAATCTGATTTTTGTACCATTGTGAAAATACAGAAGAGAAGATTTGCATACAACCAAGTTAATACTAGCACA
Source organism: Penelope pileata (assembly GCA_013396635.1). Taxonomy (NCBI): domain Eukaryota; kingdom Metazoa; phylum Chordata; class Aves; order Galliformes; family Cracidae; genus Penelope; species Penelope pileata. Next base: position 163,368 of record WBMW01002239.1, read on the forward strand.
GCTGTATTAGCAATGTGCTGTCATAAGAGATACTTCTTTTAGCCCTGATTCCTGTTGCAGTGTAACTTGTGTGGCTGCACTGCCTGTTTCACTGTTTTTAGAACCACAGAATGGTTTGGATCAGAAGGGACCTTAACAATTGTCTAGTTCCAACCCTCTGCCGTGGGCAGAGACATCACCCAGTAGACCAGGTTGCCCAGGGCCCCATCAAACCTGGCTTTGAACACTTCCAGGAATGGGGCATCCACAGCTTCTTTGGGCAGCCTGTTCCACTGCCTTACCACCTTCATTGTAAATAATTTGTTCCTTATATTTAATCTAAATCTACCCTCTTTCAGTTTAAGATCATTACCTCTTGTCTTATTTACTACGTGCCCTTCTAACAAGTCTCTCTCCATCTTTATTATAATCCCCCTTTAAAAGTATTGAAAGGCTGCCATATGTATTCAGGCAGTATTGTTCCAGAAGCTCTCCCCAGACACATTCACGTTCTAGACTAACTCTCCCACAGACATCTATATCAACTCGTAACAGTTTTTACTGGTTTCAACTTGCAAGCTTATTTAGAACAATACAGAAGTATCATGAATTCCTATTGAGAGTTGTAATGAGAGTAAATTCACCTAGTACTTCATCACTGCTACCATTTTATATATTCCTTTTTCTTGCCTGGCACTGTTTCAGGTAGGAATTATTAAGAAGACAAATATGGGTTTATAAATATTGTAGCAGAGTCTAAGTTATTTTTTAAGTTACTTACAAAAAGCCTCTTCCAACAACATTAGTTACAAGAAAATTAATACTACTAAAAAAAAAATCTCCTGTCTGTACATAAACAAGAAAAAACTGCTTGACTGTACTTGAGCTCTTGTCACAGAATCTTCTTAACTTACCCAAAAGGTAAAATCCTCTGTACAAATAATGAACAATTAAACATCAACTATTAGAGCAGTCATTTTAGTGACAAAGACAGGATCTAGATAAAAATCACTTTTATATACTGCCGAGTACTCTCTTTTTCATTTTATAGACTTCAAAAGTGTAAAAAAAATCATCTTCAGTTTAACTGAACAGAATTCCTATCAAACATCAGTTTATAACGTTTTAAGACTGTTTCAGAACGGAAGTTAAAGAACGTGGATGCATACAGGTACAGAACAAATACGTTAGGATATCCATTTTAAAAGACTAATACATGAATTCACTCACTCACTTGCATGCAAGGAAGCACTCCCTTCTTCACTCCCTCCAAAGAGTTTACACTTCAACGTTTAACTGCTACAACTACAACCTTCCAATGCAAGAAGGAAACTTCTAAATTGAAACTCTGTTCCCAGCAATTAAGGCTTTAGGTATCCTACATTCACAGAACAATGCTTTGGCTATACCTAGTGATTTCTCAACTTGCTTAAAAGCCTTTACAGTTTTTATTAGTATTTTTCAACCGTATACTCCCTTCCCCCACACTTGCATTCCTCTGTAGGATAGAATTTATAAGAGCTCCATTTTACAAATGTGACAAGCCAATTTGACTGCTGTAAGTCAACATGAATTGTACTGCCAGATCACATACAGAAATTTCAACACTGACTTCAGAACTGACCACCTGGCTCAAGTGCAGTTTTAGAGTGCCTTTTAAAAAATGGAGGCTTGAGAGTCAAAACCACCTTCACAGGTGTCAACTTCTTTTTGACTAACATCAAACATGCAACTTAAAACTGCTGTAACATTAATCATTTTTCTTGCTTCTGATGGGAGAATACTCAAAATACATCATTAACAATTGTTGCAACAGTTCCCCAAGACCACCACCACAACAGGAGATGTCTCATCAGGAGAAAATAAACTCAGTTCTGATTAAGTTACTAGTGGTACCCAGTGTCAGAATAACTGAAAAATTGTTACAAGGTTCAGGAAAAAAAGGTGGGTAAATGGAGAAAGAAAATATCAATAAACCAAACACTCTAACTAGCCCTCCAAGTGATGGAAAGCTCCTGGTTGCAGCTAGAAATGGACTAATCTACGACCTAGAAATAGCAAGCCACCCAGCACACGGGAAACTCCAGACTAGCAATAGAAGATCTTCTTTCCTAGGAGAAGACACTCCTTGGATCCCTTTCAAAGCTGTTGATAGAGACATGAGAAAGTCCGATGCCATATCAGACAACTCCATTGGTGCAGTCTGCTGGCATAGGAACAGCTTCAAAAACACTGCAGCAGTCAATTGTACAGCTATTGCTCTGTATCTATTGTAATAGAAACACCTTTGCTTTCTGAAGGCCTGTTCCAAATACAATGGAAAAAAGTGTATAATAGCATTATTAAACATTACTATATTTTATGCTGATAAGTTTTCTAGGGAGGCCTATAAACTAACTCGTGATTTGGTTTGCAATTAGGATGTATTCACCTTGGAAGAATACCTGTTTTTTTTCTCTCTCAGTTGAAGCATTTACAGTAGAAATGAACAGACACATTGCAGTTATTCATGTTTGCCCGTATAATGGCTTTTACACTGTGAACACAGTTGCAGTCAGAATTAGGACTTTTAAGGCACCATTTTCTCATGATGCACACATTCCCTGTACTCCTGCCTGCTCTATGAGGTCAATAAACAAGTAATGCTCTCACAGTGAAGCACAGACCTCATTTCTCCTGTACGTCAGAACAGTAAGAAACTTTGTATAGCACATAAACAACATTTTTTTTAGCAATATTACTGACTTCAAGTTTTGAAGTTTTATTTAGTTGCGACAGCTCAGCTAGGATGCATTGTTTTTGAGCTCTGTATAAGTTGAAATGACATAAAATACAAGGTAGACTATGTTACTATTAGGCAAATGGAGATTTTAAGCAATGCAATTGCTGATAACATGCAGCTTACACAGGCACTAATGTTGTAATATGCAACAGTAAACTATTTGAAGAATCACATAGCTTAACACAAAGACAGTAAACAAAATTTATGGCCTAATATTTTAAATGCAAACTCAGACTGCTCTGTGAGGTTCTATTTCCTAGAAAATAAAATGTTCATTCAAAGTTATATATGTACAGTTGTGTGTGCATGTATACATAAATACATGCATAACTGCATGTAAACAGACTAATGAAGCTAACTACATTTTGCTCCTTTAATAAGATTGCAATAATAGATGTAGTGCCAAATAAGGTAATGACAAGAGTTTCACAGGCAGTAGTGACATATATTCTCTTTTCATCACCAAATAAAGCCATGGAGTATATTAGCTGTTTAGATGAAAACTGTTTATGTCAGGATACAGGGGCAACTTCAGGAAGGTCTTTAATAAGCACTGTCTTATCTTGCTGTATATACACACCTTCTGTCTCCAAGTCTTGGGTCATTTCATACCAGACCAGTTGCTATTATTTTCCATTGCATCTTGAAATAAATCGGCACAAAACTGAGGCATACTTCTGGGAAAAAAGAATGGTCTAAGTTCTGTACTTCATAGCACAAAACTTAACTCCCAGACAGAGCCAAGACAAGTGCTAAAGTATTTATGCATTACAAAGAGTAAATATTAAAGACAGAGAAAACAGCTTGAGGAATAGATTGAAGGGTACTTTGTAGAGTATGCTGTCAGAAGGGGTTACAAACAGTTTCTTTGAAGCTAATGTACTCAAATTTCCTGGGGCTGGTGCAGCCTAAGGTTGGAGCATCATGTGAATGAGAGATATTTCTGTCTAATCCTGCTGAAGACAGATAAGTTTGCCAATTGAACCTGTGCAGGCCTGACAGCCAACGGCACCAGCTTTGTAAAAGCAAAAGGCTGATGCTGAAACACCAGAAATGCAACAGTGCTTTTTGACAGCAAGAAACCAACATGTTTGACAAGAAATTGGAGGCAAGATCTTTTCCAGTCAAACAAGATGTCTGTTCATAGAAAGCATCAAAACTACCTTGCTAGCAAAGTTCAAGATTCATTTCATTACCAATGTTTTTTGTTTCTTCCTTTCAGAGGTATGTTACATTTTAAAGAAACTTGAGTGACACTTCTGTATTCCTCATGCTTCCCAACAAGGCAACGTCCTCTTTCATCTCCCCCTCAACAGGGAGCATTAAATACAAATTTGAGTTGTAGTTGACAAAAAAACTTGAACATGTTTTATGATATTCAGTGCACTTGCTGTTCTCAGACTTATCTTTCATACATTACTTTAATTCTTCAATGTTTAGAATTAATTTAAATAATTTGTTTTCTTTATTTTTACACTCTTAAAATACATCTGCTCCTTTCTCCCCCAAAGCTCTGCATGCACAGTTAACAAACGGGTTTGAAGTTCTGGGCCACTTTGGCAAAAGACAAAGCTACCTACTTCGGACTATACTTCATTACAAACAAAAGAAAGGATTAGATTCAGCAGCTAGAGAGATTTTGAAGAGACTTTGGAAGACAGGGATAAATTTCCTTGAAGGCAAATAAATAGAATTATTGTTAGATCATTGCTTGATGGGATGTAAAAAGAAACTCAAGCCATGAAATTGAGGAGAAAAAATTCATGAACTCAGAAGTAATCAAAAATCAGCTGAACTACACTGAAAGAATCCAGAATTCATGTATCCTCCTCTTTTGTTCCCAGGTTTCACAGCATTACACTGAGTCCTGGTTTTTGAGGATCTTTTCACTCTGATCAGAATCTACCCGGAAACTTCTTTGCTCATATTCTTATGATCAATAAACATGGATTTATATCCAATGGCCTGAACAAGCAGCATCTCCTTATGATTAAGGAATAGTCAGCAGTCATGTTCTATGACAATAAAATCCTAAAAAGAAGCCAATATTCATTTCAATTTATCTTAAATATAATGTATTATTTGCTTCTTTAAAAAAGAGTATGCAAAATTGTACTACATTTCCAATTGTATTCCAGCCTTGTTTGACAGAAAAATAAACACAATGCTGATTTAATACATTAAAAATAGGATGAGGGAAAATCAGTAGACTGCAAATGTGTTAATAAATACAACTACAGCAAAAATAATTTGTTATCATCTTACAGCTTCGTACCTCAAGACTTGTTTACAGAACAACTAGAAAAATAAGAACTAGAAATTCAAGTCTCTGCTAAATCTCACTATTTGCCAGTAGCACTCATATTTGCTGGCAGTAAAATCTATGATAGAGTTGGATCTCCAGAAAATACCTACTGTGGATCATTTCAGAGGACCAAAAATAATAATGGAAATATGATAACAGACTTTTTTTTTTTTCCACACCAGTTAATACAAAGGAAAGGAACTGCAGAATTCGTTTATCTCAAAAACAAACGAAATTAACAACCTTCATCACAGAAACACCTTGGAGACTACAAAAAGAACAAAATCACATCACTATTGTAACTCACCTTGAATTACGGTTTCAAGTGACCACTACAGGCATTTAAAAAGTCTGGATGTAGGTATGAAAAGAACATCCTTTTTGGAGCAATTGCACAGACTAGCATCTTCTATTCAAATAATTTATCGTTTTTAGTGTAAGTAGCCCTAAGTCAAACACCTGAAAACCCTGCCTTCCAGTTACGCTTACACAAAAGGTGAACCTGGTTTGAATTGTCTTGTCTATATGAAATGTTGACTTTTTTTTTTTTTTAAGTGACCATTCATTAAGCCCTGCCTGTGGCAGGGGGGCTTTGAACCTGATGATCCTTGAGGTCCTTTCCAATCCAGGCCATTCTATGATTCTATGATGAAAATCAAAACCTAAATGACCAAAAAAAAGAAAAAAAAAAGAAAACCAAACCACTAAATTTGTTAAATGTCTTCATTATCCACTTTATAATCACTTCAAAGCAAACACTTAATGGATAAGATCAGTTTTTCCCATTACTTTACTAACAAGAGCCTGTGATCTCAATCAGCGTTTGGTAAGCCAATAAATATTTTACTAATATATCCATAATATAAATATATTTTTATCTGCAACAGAAAACACTATAAAATCTAGATGCTATCAAACCCTGATTAGTTTCTAACCTGCAGTGTAAAAAAAGCCGTAATATAAGCAGCAAATACCTTATTTTAATCTCCACAGTCAATATCTGACTGTGGCATCGCGCTCATTAGCAAATAGGCAGGTAGCCTGAAAGTCTACCCACTATTCAACCTAAAAGCATCTGTGAATTTAATAGCAGTTGTAGAAAGTGTTTGAGATGTGCAAAATGCTGCAGTACTTGATGGTACAGGCTGCTTCTGCAAACATCACTGTAACTGATATTAGCCATGTCAAAAGAGTTCAAAAAATTCAGACTTTTCCTGTCTCATTACACGACAAGCTGCATTGTGAACACTGAAATAAGGGTAATTTAATGTCTAATGCTGAAAATACATCAGAACCAAATAGTTCAAAGAAATGCTTCACTGAAAATGTATTTTGCAATCTCAGAGATCCTATTAAATATTAGAGATCTTTCAAACATCATTTATTAGGAATCTACCATTACTGGTGGCACTAGATGGATTATTGATATTGTGCCCTATCTCCAAGAGGGACCAGAGGGATATATCTTGTGAAGATATATAATGCCCTTACAGACAAACTTAAGATGTTTAAAGTGAAGCTTCTTCCTGACTACGTAGCTGTAAGTTCTGTGGAATATTCTCCAACAGGCAGATAAAATGCATCTGAATAAATTCTGTCCTAAATAATAACCATTGCCCTTATTTACTCATTATAGGGTAGGAGAATAAAATAATGTTTAAAACCTTTAGTATATAGAAAGGAGCATGGAATGCCTAGAAATACTAGAAAATCAACCTGATTACTATCACTCAGTTTAGTTCCCTCCTGTCATACTATTTAGCAAGGTAAAATGTACAGGCAGCAATTATAACATATGCCCAGGGTCTAGAAATTACAACTTCTCAAAGGCAATCCCCTCTTTCTAAAGAAATGTACTTCCAGGACGTTTTCTGAGGACAGCATAGCTAAGATACACAAAGGAAAGTGAGAATAAAGTAATGCTGAGATAGTAGCAACAGACCACAAAGCACAGGAACTTTTTTAAGGATAAATTAGGCAAGATACAAGAACAGAACAGGTAATAGGTACTAAAAGTTTATGAATATGAAGGTCCCTAAATGAGAACATGCTCAATTTGTATCACACTAATTAGTTTTGAAAGCAAAAAGCTCACTAAGAGTGCATTAAATTTCACACAAGACCCTAGATTTTAATTAGAATAACCTTGTATAGGTCATAATTTTTTTTTGTATAACGACTAAATAGCTTAATTTGATATCATTGTGCTACTTACCAAATCAAAAATCACTGAAGTGTGATTATACAAAGCTGTTTGTAATGTTATTTAGTAGCAATTTTTATCTGCTGCATCTCCCTGCGACAAATTTTTGCCTTTTACTCATTATGGAATGTGATTACTTATTTGAATTAGAAATAGAGGGAGTTATGCTTCCATAGCCTTTGAAGTGATCTATGCTGAGCTACAGTTTATATTTGCTCAGCAGTGTTCTAGAAAAAATTACTTAAATGACTGAACTGATCTGATTTCCTATATTTTTAAAAGCCTTATTATGGCCAGTGAAGCTTTCATATATAACCTCTCTAATTAATTTTCTGCTTACTGATCTGAAATATTTCTGGAGAAGTTTACATGGATTGTTACGAAAAATTCATAGCTGCAAACACCAGTTTCTCATGGTAAGTTACAAAAACAAACAAAAATACATATTTAAAGTTATGTATGTAAAGCAAAGTCAAACTCATTCATGTCTTCATTTAAAAAAAACCAAAAACCAAATTGGAGACGTCATTTTTACACATACCTACATCGTTACATTTCAGACAGTATTCTCAGCATGCTACAGCAGGCAGCTTTGCTATGCTACAGCCTTTCACAAATAGTTCATCCTTCCTGGTTTTTTTTTTTTTTTNCTATCTTGATCTTCTGGCAGGAACATACTGTACCCAAGGTAATCACCAGAGCCATAGATAACAGTTTACATTAAATCCACATTGACTAGAGACATAAAAAGCCAACTTTCCAGTCTGTTTTCACCTACTGAGTATAGTTTGCGATTTCATAATATGTGATCAAAATATAGAGTTATTGAAGACATGATATGAATGAGGAGTAGTGTGGTATGTTGTAAAGATAGAACGAAATGCCTCAAAACAAATTTGGAATGGAAGAGGACAGTCTGCATGTTAAGAAAATGTACTCCATTTCCTAACTGTGGATACACTGGTGTGGATTTTGCTGGTCTACTAAATATTAAACACAGAGTTAGGCTTAGGGATGCACAATTAGGTGCATTTTACTATATTCTGCATTTCATAAAACAGTTCTGCAAAAAACTCAAGGCAGTGTCTGTTAGTCAGAGAAATATATTTATTTTCCTAACAGTCAGTAAAGGAAGACTGTTCAGAAAGCTGTTAAAAATATCAAGCATCTATTAAATACAACCAAAACCTGAAGATCTGAAACCCTCTTGCATTCTCACAGAAAGTTTTCTCATATCTCACGAGTCTCAACTCAGGACCATTTCAAGTACAGCGGATGCACAGAAGAGGGAAAGCCCCTGAGGCATTCTCCTTTGGTATGAGATGCAGGTTTATTTCCATCCATCAGCACTTCTGTGGAGATTGAAGTTTCAGAACTCTGTCTTTATCAAAACTAATAGATAAATTTCTGTAAGACTCGGTTTCAACGTATCAGCATTTATAAGAAAAAAATACTCTGAACTTCTAGAAATTCTGCAATAACTTTACCAGTTTTGGTTATTTCAAAGACCTTTTCCTTCCCAATGGTAGCTACACAAACTTAAAAACTAGTAAGCTCTAGCTCTTGAACCATAATACAGAAGTGAACGGCCAAGCAGCAGCAGACAGTTGTATTTCAGCACTGTGTCACAGAAGGAACTCAGTGGCAGATGCTAAGTGAATGACTAAGATATATAAGATGATCCTAGACTAAAATACCTTTCTAGCTTCCAACAAGCAACTTAGGCACTATCAAGTTGGAGGTTACAACTAGACTGCTGTATTAATAATTACTCGTCCTGTAACAAACTGTCAAAGTCTTTTTTGAACCCATTTATACTTTAAAAAAAGAAAAGAAAAATTACCTCCCTGTGATACAGGATTAGCTCTGGCACTGCAGCACTGACCTCCACAACGACATCATGCCTTGAAAGATCATTTGTCACAAACCATAACACAATAGTAGACCTTACGATCAGAAAGTGTCCTTCCGTTAGAAATACATAGCTCTGTCTGTGTCCCATCAAATTACTACAGAGAGAAAAGTCAGAGATTCCTGCTCTTAAGAAGCCAATTTATTAAATACTTAGAAAAATGTGATTGACAACCCAGAAGAGAGTGGTTTGCACTTATTAACGTAACATATGAACTCTTCCCATGTTATGTACAAGGGCTTTTACCCTTAGCAGAAAAACAGCGCTCATTTGTGAACACTCCCATTATTTATTATTCACATGGGAGAACAGCTGACGAAACACCACAGACAGATGCCTCCACCTAGGTAAGAGTACTTTTCAGAAACATAAGAAATGTTATTTATAGACCAATTTTCTAGAGTTACAATACTAGATTTAATTTCTTTGTAGTCTTCATATGTACTAATATATTGAATACAGTTTTTGAATAGATTTTCTATTCAAGACATTGAATAGACTTCATCCATTCTAATTTGAATCTTGACATTTAGGATCAGCCCCTACTTGCCTTGATCTTCAAGAAACAGAGCTTGAAAGGTAGCTTCAAAAACAATTTGAAAGCAAGACTTACAAGAACTATCTGATTTATTTCTACATTTGTATAACATTATTTTACTTATGCAGTCTGATCCACCATTTCTCTATAACTGGCTCGGTAGAGCTGTACAGAAGGCTGTTAGCTACCTGAATCTGTATACCAGAGCAAGTAACATATCACTAAAAATATTCATCTGAACAGTATTGCCCTTTGACAGTATTGTTTTAATCATGCCAAGATAATCTCTGGTAAATCAGATAGTAGTACGGGGGAAAAAAAACACCAGGATTTTAACACATCAAGATTATATGAAATATGCAAGAAGTTCAAAACTATTGACCGTGTCCTTTTCTTCTAGGTTGTGATTTATTCCTCCTTACTGTAATCAATGTTGGATCAATGCAGTTTTATCCCCAAGCTTACATCATCATTATAACTAATCTTTGCTTCAGTTTACGTAAATGTCCTCCAAAGATCAAAGGAAAAAAAACTTGTAGTAAAAAGGAAACTAATAAGCTGCATCAACAGTAAAAAACAGAATACTAGGAAAAATCAATAGATTTATAGACAGATGGCAGAGAGGAAGGAAGACAGCAAAAATAACCAGTGCCATGCAAACCAGAGAAGAATCATCTAGGCCATTTATGCTGCAATGAGGAAGAAAAAACCCAACATTTTATAGCATCATTTCTGAAATCAGAACTGGAATTTCAGACAATGAGTTACATTCTTATACAGAATTAAATATATACATATGTTGCACATCTATATATAAGACACGCTTGTACTGGTAAAGAAACTTCATATATGCAGAATTCGGATTATTCTACTCCTCTTTTCAAAAATGTGTGCAATAGTTACAAGGTAGCGGTTTCTAGGTAATGTATCAGGAACATAAAATGTAACTTCTCACAGCAGGAAGGAGTCTGTTTCTTGTTATATTCTGCTCTTTCATTGGAGCCCCATTTAGGACACATGCACAAATCCTTAACTGAAACAAAAGACCGTGCTTGCTGTAAGCAAACAACAGCAAGTTTCTCATTCTACAGTTTAAATGTGGCTGGATATAGTTTTCCTAGAAAATAAAAAAGACACACACAGACAAAATGAGAAGATACTGCATTAACTGTATCTTCCTATGCATGAGTCTAAAAACTAAGTGAAAAATATTTACTCTAAGAATTGTCCTAAGTAGCACATTCCTCAGCTGAATTTCTAGGTATTTTTTTCAGTCTTGTCATTTTCCACTGATGACAATTAATAAATTAGAACCATTATTACCTGCTTATCTTTCCCTGAAAGACCTCCAAGAAATAATCAAAAGAGGTGATATAACTTTTGGGTGCACACAATATCAAAGGTACACTTTGGGATTTCTATCAGGATACAGCATTATCTCAGTATTAGTTACTTATTATGAAATAGTAGTATTTCAGACTATTTTGTCCAGATTACTTAATTCTGTCAAGATGATTAGGATATTACTTTGCTGTTTCATAGTTTTAGTGATTATTTCCTGACATATGCTTTATATATATCAGAATATACGTATATACGTGTGTACAGCATGTATACATACATTAGTATCTATGCTGCATTCTGTTCTGTTTCAGTTCCTCATAGCTTGTATTTTTCCAATTAAAACACTTAACATTTTCAGAAAAAGGGTTTAACACATTAAAGTTTCTCTGGTACCTGGTAGTATCTATTAACAAAAAAAGTGATGAAATTTTTTAAAAAACAAGAAAACACAGAAAAACACAAAACATTTGACCAACTCCTCTTATTTTCATTTGAGCTATTTGCAATCATATTTTCCTTTCTCTTGGCATTACCATCGATTTTTCACAACTAGTATGTCCAAGCAGTTCCAGCCAGATTCTGACTAATTTCTTTTAAAAAATTACCATTCTTCACAAATGGCCTCAATGAAATCACTAAAATTAGTTAGGATTCTAAGACTATACCTCATCCTTTTTTGCCAGCCTATTTCCAACACTGTTACTCAGGGTTCTTTCCAACAGTAGTGGCTTTGTAAAACTGTTTTTTATTATGTTTTTCCCATGAGTAGTAGGACAATTTTATTCCCTAGTAGGCCAATTCCCCACTGTTTTTGTCCAAATTAAAAGTTACCTAGAGCATGCTTCTGAGATCGGAAATATTTTGGAAAAAATCATAGTAATTACTAATTCATAAGAAATATCTTACGTGAAATACTTCAGAAGAAGCAATATAGTTTACTTCTGTTTATAACAAGTCCAGAAAGCTTTTCTCATCATGATTCTGACAAGTTACCTGAAAGTATGTGAAAGACATCCTTGTGTATCTATAGAAGCAACATGAAATACAAAAGCAGAGAGTAACTCTTTTGGACTTTATCACTCCCTGAATATCAGCTCAGCTAATGCAGCTGAATCGTTCTCCAACACCATGGTTTGTAGCACAATGTGTGGGTCTGTAGAGTGCTGTCATGCTGGCTTGCTTCACATCCACCTGCTATGCAGCATTAATACACAGCTAGCTAAACAACCTCTTCTTCTGAAAAGCGTTAAAGGCTGGCATCATAAGTGTCTTTGATATATAGGCAATCACAGACTTTAAAGTTGTAGTGCAGTTAGTATGCTCATCACTTGGCTAAATAAAAAGCCTGAAACAAAACAATTAAACTTCTTTATGGAGTGAGATAATGAAAATAATAGATGCTACCATTAAAGATATTGAGCTACATGGCTACTGTGAGGCAAGAATTAACGGGGAGAGAAAGGTGGCATTTTCCTAGTGAATAATTCTATGCACAGGAGAAGGCACATGGATAGCTTGGAACTGAAAATGAGGGCAAAACAGGAACTCAAGGAGAAAGCTCCAAATGCGGGAGAAGAAATCCAAAGCATGAAACTGAACAAAATTCAGCCTTACAGGCACTGCGCTGAGAAGAAACTGCACCAAGGAAAACTACTATTTTCAGAGAGGAAGATAAATTACACATACATAATAAGGAAACAAAAAATACCTGAAAATTCCATTTTTTCTCTAGCGTCAACCATTCAGAGACACAGCTATGCACAGGCTGTCTCAGGCTCAGCAAATTAGGTATGCTTCTCCATCCCTTCCAGTCATACTCTCCAAGCACACATGCTCACTCCCTCCCTAACAGTGGACAATTACCCAGCAATATCTGACTTAAGCAATCTGACATTTACCAACTTTGTGTTGCATTTCCCTAGTGTATAATTTACCTCCATCTCTGCACTCCTACCTTGGGATCAGTCCTAAGCCAGATGTGCACTGCCATGGCTATTAAGTCAGTGCTGGCCCTTCATCTATGTACGGGTACTTATTGCAATGGGAAGCCTGTTCTTGACTGCCTGCAGTAGTTATAACATACAGAAAATGAAAAGCACATTTCAACTTTCCCTATCTGCTGCCTAAAATAAATAAAATTTCATGCTAGCAGTATGAAAATTGTAGCAAATTTATTTAAAATTTCTGATATTTTTTCAGCAAGCTGTGAATAACAAAGCATGCACACAGAATTAGTTGCACTTGAATCAGTCTAAGGTTCTTTACTTCCTCATATTCTGGCACAGCGGCACTTACAACAATACCTTCACTTAAATATAGGTTGTTTATTCTGCATTAGTCACAACCAAATAAATTGCTTAAGTTTCCCTTTAATAGGCTTTTCATACAAATCAATTTTCTAAAAATCTTTTTCTGGCTGTGGGTTGCTCAGATGCAATTACAGTTTAGCTCCTAAACTTAATTCTGTGAATAAAGTAAGATCCTGTTTTTGAAAGGAATCTTGTTTAGGGATTGGAAAGCTTGATTATTTTGATATTTAAAGCCAAATCATATACTACTTATATCTCCTGTGAAGCTTTTCCTGCATTTTTCTAGAACCGAGCACTTAAAGAGAACCAAAGCACATCCAGCAGGTTGTCCACTCTGGAATTTGTTGCTTACCAACTAAAAACCTCTATGCCTTCATGATACCCAAGAACAACAGCACTTTAGCAAGTCCAGCAAACTCAGGTTATTTCACTTCTTCAGCAGGTAAATGTGTTGCAAAGCAGAGAGGTCATAATTCACTAAACAAGGCCAAAGAACTGAAACCAGACTCATTTATAGAAAGAGTAATGGAAGTTCATTGTAATTTACCAACTGTCTTATGAAGTGGTATTCTGAAGCCTTATTCTTAGTGGCAGAATCAGAAAACTTTCCATCATCGTTACTGCAGTATTTCCTGAGAAATATTCACAAAGAAATCTAGAGAGATTAATCTTGTTATAACCCTTGGGTTATTTTATTTTTTTAAATACTTTTTCCCTCAGGAAGTCTACCATCCCATTATCAAGAGAGAATATTCAATACGGAACAGACAGTTCGGCTAATTCTGGTACAAAACATAAGCTCAATTATTAAAGCTGTAAGGCAATCATATTTCTCTACAAGGAACCACCACCTGAGAAATAAAACACTACTGTAAGCTGAAAGGGAAAATAGAAGCTTTTTAATTGTTTCCTACTTTCTCTAGCTTATCACAAGACTTGCTGAAAATTATTTGGGTACATATCAAAAAATAAGGAACAACTACAATAGGATCCTATCTGCCACAAAAGTTCTACTCCCACTGGAAACAACATAGTTATTATGCCTCCTGTAATATTCTCTATGAATGCAGCAGTGTGTCTTTGGGTCAAATGGATTTATGTTCTCCTTAATTTTGTTCTTTTCTGTGAAATGACTGTTATGATAAGATTTAAAACTTTTATCAAACAACTGAGTACCTTCATCCAAAGGCAGGAGAGGAATCTGAATGCATTAGTTCATACTTGTATAAGTAATCACAAGTAAATTATTAATACTGCTGCATATCTGGAGGTGGGTGAAGAAAAATGGTTTTCTACTGAGAAAATAGTTTCCTTACCTTACATACATTGGTGGCAAGTTAGAAAACAAACCTTTTGAACAGCTGAAAGATTTTGAACAATATATCATGACCCAACTTGAAGATATCATCCTATGAAACTGGACAATTTACTGCCATCATCTACTGCGTTGGATACACATCTACTTTCTAGGGCAGTTTCCAATTAAAATTCTAAACAGGTAGAAATAAATTAAATGTGATATTTAGAATAATGGGAAGTGAGTAAATGTATATATTTCGTTCAATTGGATAAATAGCCAGCTGCTAACTAAAATAAAAATTAACTTGGAAAGATAAAAATAGGAATGGCTATGGATTTCTTTTTTCCTACGGGGCGAAACATTTACAACAATTCTAACAATAATTGTTTTTCCATATGATTTTGCTATATTTATACTATTCCTACTGTAGTTACACCATGCCTAATGCATAAACTGCCTTGTGTTTAATCTAAGATCTACTGAATGTTATCAGATTATATCTCTTCAATTAATGTTTCTTCCCATTTATTATACATAGCCTAAATTCTGTCAACTGTCAAAGAAGTTAGTCATATGGGTTTCCATTGGTAGATACACTGTGGAATCTGAGCCAGAAAACAGTATATTTAAACTACTGAAACAAGTACCCAGAGTTAATATGATACAAGGAGACCAGCTGTGTAATTATCTCTAGGCTATTGCCAAGTGTAATCCAAACCCTTCTGTGGTTTTTGCAAGAGCTTTACCCATTGTATGCAAGAAGCATATCAGAGCATGATCTGTTTTGGCACATCAACAACTCAGTTAAACTTGGAGCAGAGATCAAGCTGGTAATGGCTCTGCCAGTGAGGAAGCAGAATTCATTCTTAAGTCTGCAAATATTTGCTCTAAGCTACAGTGATCAACATTAAACAATCTCCAATACACCATGACTGAATGAATGTATGAAAGAGACTCGTGGAAGGCAGTCACCACAAAACATTATTTGATAGTGCTGTGTTCTGGTTTCAGCCAGCAGGCCGGGAAACCCACACAGCCGGTCGCTCACCCCCCCCTCCTCCCAGCTGGGATGGGGGAGGGAGTCGAGAAATAAGGTAGAACTCGTGGGTNAGACATGTCCTCTATAGCATTGCATGAACAAATGCGTTGGTGCGTGAATGAGTTTCATAGATCTATATCTATGCAATGCAAGTATGAATGCAAGAGAAATATTTCAAAGCAGTGACCTCAAAGATTTGTGAGTAAAGTCTTAAAATCTAGGACTTCCAGAAAGCCCTCACCCAAACCACAGTGTTTTCTTTGGCATCTAACAAAGCAGCATGCTATAATTAATCAGCAATATTTCTGAAAAACTGCAATTTATGTTGAAGCTGATATGAGTAGAAATGTTGCTGAATTATCACTGACTACAATGAAGGGTCAAAAGGCAGAATCATAGCTTATCAGAGCAGAGCAAGTAGCTGTGTACACTCATGAGGAAATAAGATCTGAGCTGAAACTCTCTGCCATCCAGGGAGACCTAGACAGGCTCAAGCAGTGGGCCCAGGAGAACCTTGTGAGGTTCAACAAATTGAAGTGCAAGATTTTGCACCTGCTCACAGCAATTCCCACTATCAATACAAGCTGGTAGACGAAAGGATAGAGCATAGCCCTGCCAAAAAGGACTTGGGGCCGCTGATGGATGGCAAGCTGGACACGAGCCAGCAATGCACCCTTGCAACTCAGAAGGCCAATTGTATCCTGATCTGTATCAGAAGAAGCGTGGCCAGCAGATGGAGGGAGGTGATTCTGCTCCTCTACTCTGCACAGGTGAGACCTTACCTGGAGTACTGTGTCCAGATGTGGAGTCCTCAGCACAGGAAAGACATGGATCTGTTAGAGTGTGTGCAGAGGAGGACCACTAAAATGATCCAAAGGATGGAACACCTCCACTGGTGTTGTTCAGCCTGCAGAAGGCTATGGGGAGACCTGAGACTGGCCTTTCAATATGCAAAGGAGGGCTACAAAAAAGAAGGGAACAGACTCTTCAGCAGGGTCTGTAGTGATGGGACAAGAGAAAAATGCTTTCAAGAAAGAGAAGAGATTTAGATTGGGCATAAGGAAAAAGATTTTTAAGATAAGGGTGGTGAAGCACTAGAACAGTTTGCCCAGAGAGGTGGTGGAAGGCCCATCCCTGTTGACATTCGAGGTCAGGCTGGACTGGGCTCTGAGCAACATGGTCTAGCTGTAGATGTCCATGTTCATTGCAGAGACGATGAACTAGATGACCTTTAAAGATCCGTTCCCATTTTAATGGTTCTATGATGGGGAGAATTACCAGATGAGGATAAGGATCATCAGAGAATCAACGTTAGACAAATTTGCTGGGGAAAAAAAAAAAAAAAAAAAGGCGTACTGTGTAAAAACTGAAAATCAAGATTATCCAGAAAGGTATAATGGCAAGCAGAAGCATCAGTGAAGCAGTAATTTGGTGCAGAGTCATAGAAAATAAAGAAATTCTGCTTGTTGGCACATACTACTCACAATCGTGCACAAATAAAATACAAATAAAATACTAACTCTACCACATAGCACCATTAAGCAGTGCATCACAAAAGCCAAAGAAAAAACAATTCGGAGGCTACGTATTTCATGCAGAGTTTCTTCCCTTATTACTATTTCTCTCCTGGTTTCTTCAACACATTGAGTGCAAGAATAGATTAAGATTCACATGTTACTGGTGTCAGTGGATTGTTATGCAGCATAGACTTTAAGGCAAGGGAAAGTGCCAACAAGATATGGCTGCACAAAGACGCAAGATATAAGCCACATAATCAGTAGAGTTTCATCAAGATTTCTGTGTTTGTTACCCTTACTTCTGCTCTCACAGAAGGCTCAGGACACTCATGAAGTAAGCCATCACCTGCTTTCTCTGTTGGTCACCCTCCCATTTTCTCCCTTAACTGAACGCAGTTCAAACTCCACGCTGAAATGAAAAGCAGAGAAATAAAAAACAAACAAAGAAATCTTGAGAGGAATGCCAGGTTGTTATTCTGACTGGAGAAAGACTGGTAAAGCAGCACAGTATAAATTAACTGGATGAGATACCAAGAAAAGCAAGAGAAAGCAAGATACTGTGTCAGACAGAACATTCAGGTTCAACAGTATGCCAAGCAGTAGTCCCATCTTACTGTGGAAATGCAAGAGTGACAACCTAAACACCTGTGGCAACATCTGAAATTTGTATTTTCTTTTAGAGATATTCACAAAACTAGTAGTAAAATAAGCATTTTTGTTACTTGCAGTTGCTGATGCTATGCACATCTGCACAGTACTGTTCTTCACAGGTTTGTCAATACATTTGCATTCAAACTTGTCAGTCAGCTATGAATCCAACTCTAATATGCAATGCAACTGAGGTACAATAGAGAGAGAAGGGTAAGAATGAATACAAGTGTACTTCCAGAATGCTACTGTGTATGGTATATATTTATTCTATGAAGCTGTAGTGACATTTCTTTTTTTTTAATATACAAAATAGTTATATCCCACTTGATCTGCTTTTTGAACAGAAAGTGTTTCTGTTCAGTTATTGAATGTATTTTAGTTAACAACTTCACCTATAAGATCTACAACTGTAAATAATCCCTGGCACAGCTAAACATTAGTTTTGTTAATATATTTTTAATGCATACTCATATATTCTAGAAAGCATAACAAAAAAAAAAAAAAAAAGAGAGAGAGTCTCACAGAGTAACAGAGCATGTCAACAGCAATGCATGTGCTGGAAGTAGGTTCCCACACTCCTCCATAATTTTGTTCTCTCATGGAAAACTGAACAGGCCTCCTCCACTCCCTCAAGCACCATTACAAACGGTCACCTTTTAGTCAGTCTTCCTTGCTGAAAGATCTCAGAAGCATGTTTATGTAAACCATGCATTTTATTGACCAAGTGAATATTTCATCATTCTGGTAACAGAAACTTTAATTTCTTAATCATTCCCCTTGTTACATCCTTTTTAAACGTTTTACACTTTCAAGTATACCAGAACACTGTGGGAGTTGCACAGGTACCAAACAATCAACCCCGTTTCATTGATTGAAATTGAAATCAGCATCACCCAAGTGAGGAAGAACATCAGATTTCTTCCTGAGAAGATGCATTCTCCTTTGGATTTTGTGCATTAGAGAGAAATGGTGGAGAAAGTTCCAAGCAGACAGGGGTATGCAGCGAGCACTGTACTGAAATGGTCACCAGAAGTCAACAGGAATTTCTGCAATTCTGTCACGAGTGATCAACAGGTACCTAATTTAATTGCTCATAAAAATCCATTTGGATTCCGTTTTCTAAGAAAGATGCTGGTGTTCCAGTTACTGATGTTAAATTTATTTTGATGATTTCTTTTCCCTAAGAATGAGATCTTGTGCAAGTGGTTTTAAGCACAATAGGATTGTGTTTGAGCTGCTTTGAATTTTCTCCTTTTAAATGAGTCTGCTGTGCTCTAATCCATGAACTTCACTATGTCATTTCAACTAAAGATTTCATTGATAAGCTTCCAACTCTGCAAGAACTCCTCCAGTGTTTTGATCACTGTGTTTTCATACAGCACCTCTTGCAGCTGCTGCTTTGCTGGTGCATGACAGGTTGCCCTGTTCAATGCTCCCCAGCATGTGCAGTGTGTGGGACAGTGCCGTGCTTCCTGTGTAGATTCAGCATCATACCAGGTGGAAGGAAGAACGGATGACTGCTCTCAAAGTACTGCAGGAAGAAGAACACTTTTGGCCTCTGAAAGGACAGTAGCAGCTGGTTGCACAACAGTCTTTGGGAACACTGCGATATGTTGACAAATATTTAATTGGTCCAAGGCCCTTGCCACATAGCCCATAAGACATCATTATCTTTGGACACCATATGTCATGAGAGGATGGAAAGACCAGGGGAACTTGTGTTCTCCCTCTCACTACGTTCTGCAAACTACTGTGCTTTAATTGGCTTTAGGGACTACTTGGACAGTATCCAAATTTCATTTCTCTGTCCTCTTTGACTAAATAGGAAAATATTTTCCAACTACATTCCTATCAAGATAATTTCTTCTTTAGAACCCTAATTTAAAAAATGTTAGAAATGAGTTGGAAGCCATCCTTTTTCTCTTCCATAAGAACTTGCTTGCTTCTTGCTTCATTGGGAAACTCATTTCTAACAGCTAACAGAATAGTCTTCAAGCGTGGATGCATTTCTTTAAAGGCAGAGTTAGTGAAGAATTAATATTTTAATACTGAGCTTATAAAGTGAATGATAGTAAAGATTAAATAAGCAGCAGCAGAGTCATTAAACTAAGCACAACAAAAAATGAATGCTTTGTCTTAATAAAAACATAACTTTAGGATTTTCATTAGAGAATTTTAGGTTTTAATTTTTCTCTTGGATAAAGATTAATCTTCCACTTGGTATTTCAACCAGATAATCAATAAGCTAATCTAAAATTTTGTACACAAGGACTACCATTGAAAACAGTCAGCAAGCTAAAGTGCTACATTATCTTTCCAGCTTACAATTTATTCCAATTAAGGATATATAAACATTACATTTCCATTCAACAACTAAGTCATAAGAATGGTACTGAAAGAAACCCTGCCATTTACCTTATTCATTATTACATACTCTGATCTTATTGCTTAATCATCCTGGAAAATAATACAACATGGCCATAAATCATTCAGTTCAGTGAAATGGCACATGTGCTACAGGAATTGCTCTGGAGAAATATTATATTTGACTCTGTCGAAAGCATCATTTTGCCACTGTGTGCTATATGAATTAGCATTGGGAACCTTTGACTAATGCTCACACCAAAAAAGGCCATTAGTTTTTTCTTTTAAAGTATACATCTGAGAAGTTGTTTTTATCAAGTGCTTTTCTTCAAATACTGCTGCACAAGCACAGTGTGCACAAGAATCTTCAGTGTGGGCTTCCCATGGAAACCTTCCACTGAGTAAAAACAGTTCTGAAAATTCTACTCAGTGCACTTTTACTCCAAATATCTTGATACGGCATTTGTCTAAGAGCCCAGAAATAATTGAACATGTTGAAGGAGAATAGCTGTAATATCAAACAGCATTTTCTACATTTGCATCATTGTTCTCGGTGATATTTTGTTATATAGCTTATTTGGTGAGTAAAAGAAAAATACTGAAAATTTTTGTGTTTCAGTTTTTTAGTAGTAGAGAAATGTCCTTGCTTGTCAGTCATTAAAAAAAAAAAAAAGATCAAATCCAGTAAGGTCGACAGCTACTGGAAGAAAACTATCTTAAGGCCACATAAGCCTTTTAGGTTTGGAAATGTTTGCCACTCTATTTCCACAGTGATGCAGCAAAACATACACGGAGTAAAAATACAACTACTGAAACTGATGTCACATGTTTTTATACTACTACTACTTGACTGTTAGTCCTGACTGATCTCTGCTCTGTTAGAGAAAACAGGTCAGAAGCAATAAGGAGAATGTCTGGATGAACAGAGACATTAATTATAGTGTCATGCAGTACAGGCACAGGACAATCAAGTTGCACACCACAGTTTTAGAGGACTTAAGGAAATTTCAGCATATCCTTGGAGGCCATATAGGTTAGAAATCTACTCCATGTTTTACACGGTTGTGGTGTACGATACACTGCATTCTGTTTCAGGGCACTTTGCAGTAAGAACCGCAGAAAGACACATTTGTTGCTAAAATGGCTTTTAAATGCATTAAGTGCTGCCAAAGTTGAAGTTTTAGATGCTCCTACAAAAGTGTGCTTCCCACCTCTGTGTAAGACCAGTAAGGCAGAGCTCATCCAGACAGCTGGGTACTACTAGGCAAACAAGTTTATTGTTGCAACTGGAAAGATGCAGTCTTTGATGTTTTCAAACAGTTTTTACTCTTTAGCCTACTACTGGTACATGCATAGACATAAATATGGTGCAGTCTCGAACTTCTTGTGATTTTAATGTTGCAATGACTTTAAACAGATGAGGATCAGATCCTGAACGAGCTGCCTTTAACCTATCTGCAATGCAAAACAAGATCAGCTGAACCTATTTAAATAGTTCCTTGGTTTGCTTTCCCTGTTACATATCAACAAATACAGAGATGTCATTAATGCTGGCACACCTAAATGTAATTCATTACCAAGTTCCATTTCCCAACTGGACAGCTCCACATTTCCTGTGGTCATCTAATTAATGTGTATCTATTAGACCCATCTGCAAATCTTACCAGGTAATACTTCCGCAAAACTAAATTGAGCTTGCCATAGCAGAAATGTGTACCTTGGGGTACAATTAACTATATAGAGACATACTTTATCTTAAGCCTTAGGCACAATCAATAATGAGTTCCTTTACTGAGATGTTATGAGGCTATAAGCACAAGATGATAGGCTTAAATTACTTAAGTTTTGATGACCTTATTCTATTTGGATCCTAACTCTCAGCAAATATGGAGCTAGACAAAATTTTATTATGCAATAAAATCTCTACCAATTTTAAAATTAAAAACCTTAACAGCCTAAAATATAAAGCACCATCTTATCTGTGTAAAAATTTAATAGCTACAATATTAATAAAACAATATGAGGACCAACTAATATATTCTGCCCTTCATTTCTCTAGACACACACAAGACTGTTCTTTGATTTTTGAAACACTATTTTAGGCAAAAAAGTACGTTCTGGTTGGCTGACAAGGATGTAAACCCACAGCTCCAGCCCAGTTGACAGAGTAAGCCCTTGGAAACCTACTGAAGACACTGAGCACTTAGTGCAACTTCACCATGAGAACCCATGCAATGAAATCTCTGCCTACGCTACTTCCAGATTAATTTTCATTGCACACAGGAGTTTTCTGCACTACTTTTCTTAAGAAAAGAGCTTTATATTTATGTGGGGGGTGGGGAAGGGGAAAGGAGGGAGGACTAACCTGTTAGCATATCCTTATTTAATTGGTATTTCTGCCAAATGCCGGTAGAAGTTCTTTCTAGACCCCCAATTATTTTCCTTACCTCTCTGTAGCTACGCAAGTGTAAGCATGTAATATATGCCAGCCTTTTTTTTTTTTAACTCTCACAATAGCGTGTACACAGAACAAAACAGCAGTTAATCTTACCTATCTAAGATGGTGTTTGACAATTGATTGGATATCAATTGCTATCAATTGCCCACAGCGATTCTAGATAGCTCTCAGACTAAATAAATGCAGCGATCTAAAAGTCAACAGAGTAGAGCAGAAAACAGGTTCCAGCCTCCAGGACTCTCCCCCATCTGCTTTTTCCTACAATGCATGGGGTAAATTCCAACTCTCCAACCACCACTTTCCTGGAAAAATGTATTCAAGAAGAGCATAGGAGTTTTTAATGGAATAGAATCCAACTGCACTGGATGTGCCAGCCAAAGTGTTTTTTTCTTTTTTTAAACACTGAAGAGGTCACAAGTAAATTGTTCTTATATTTAAACAATTTTGTTGCAATGATAAAGAAATAACATTGGAATATAAAATTTATTACCCAATAAGTTAGAAGCCAAACTACTTTAAGTTAAAGCCCAAAGGGGATTCTTTTGCAAGACTATAGTGAAGGGAAAAAGCCTACACAAAGAAAACTAATTTCAAATCTAATTTCAAAATTTACAATGTACATGCCCTTTCCAAGGTTACACAGCAAGACACATGAAATCAGGGAATACGGCCTGGAGCACAGTTAGAAAAATGATTGGTATGTGCAGTAAGTGAATAGGCTATGAAACCAATTAGCAAGTGTGTGTTGTGATGCATTAGGATGCACTCAGTACAAGAAACAGGCAAAGCTGACTGTACATAGACCCAAGCTGCTGAATACATATGGCTGCATCTGGCTGTATTACGGTGTCATTAGCTGTGGCCTCCCAGCTGCAATGTCTTGCTTGCTGTGTTTCCAATATAAAGGAAACAACAAAGGGCTCTGATGACTGGAGGCATTAGGACCACCATAGACTTGGAAAAAAGAAATTTCATTCAGTTCCGTGAATCTCTTATCGAGAGCTACAGACTAAGGAATATTTGTTATCGAAAATCCTCTGGCCCATCCCTACATGTGGGAATGTAAATTGGTTTACCTCTATACCCTCATTCAAGTGTTAGAACAAATTAGTGTTCCTCATCAATGACAAATCTGTTCAGTTCTCCATCTTTCTTTTTGGTTGTGTTGGGGCTTTGGAGTTATACAGGGTAAAGAGATCCTTTTAACGGGTGCTTTAATTCTCAAACTTGACACAGAACAACAAATCTTCTAATTCAACCAAAAATCTAGTAAACCCTTAAGGATTTTGCCAAGATGAGATGGTGCCTGGGTAACACATAATACTACTGCTTATGCTACCCCTATTTCCTTCACAGGTGTAATTATACTTTCCTGTGTCCTGTAAAATCCCCTCTCCAAGTGGGCTCTTGAGAACAGAGGCAGCTGAGCATAAAATTGAGCAACTTAGAGCCTAGTCTAATAGCAAGGGATCCACCCCAACCACTTCTATCCCCAGAATTAAAGGAACTTCATTCTGCTGCTGGCATATATTCAACGTCACTTTGCCACTGCTAGGACTGAAGGCTATACAAAGTGGTTTTATAGAGAGCTATTTAGGTAGGCTCAGAATACTGCAATATTTATTATCATCTGTAACACAAACCTTACGAAGCAGAGTTAATTCAGTTATGGCCATAAGTCAGAATTTTCTTTCTTCCATTTGACAACCTTTTTTGGTTACTGAAATGTGCAGGCTAATTTCTTACACCTTCCCCACTAAACAGCAATGACATCACAGAACTTAGTTCTCAAACTGTATGAGATTTTCATTAAATAGCATTTCAGCTGAAGTTATAAACAAAATTATTCCAGATAAATTTGAAGATGAAAGGATTTCATACTGAAACCACTTCATTTTATTGATGTGTGATTATTTCAATATGTAAAATTTGTCTACATATTGTCTCATTGTTTTCATTTCATTTTAAAAAGTCACCAAAACATTTTATTTCAAATGTCTTTGTATGGAAGAAAAATACAAAGTTTAAATATTTTAGTGTCTCGAGCATTTCCATAAATACTCTCTCTGATAATAGATTACTTGGTAAATTAAACATTCACCATCCTATACAAACCAAAAACATTTTAACAAGAGCAGTTTATTCCCCTGGTTAATATCAATGAGGCAGATATTAACTTCACTTAGGAGCTGGTCTTCATGATTTATTTGCCAATCATAAAAGCTAGCTTGCCAGTGTTAATATGGTTATGCTATGTATACACAGTACTTGCAAGAAAATTTATGCCATTCATTACCTACAGTTCTGTGGTTTCAAAGCTTAGCAGTTTGTACAGTGCAGCAAAATACACCAGCAGTATGGAAGCAAGAGATAGATGTGTATGGATAAGGAAGGAAAAGATATTCTGAGACTAACATACAGGAATTAGAGTCAGGAGAGCTGGTTCCCTTCCTAGGCTACCTTTATCTTCTTGTGTGACCTTGGAAAAAGGATGTCACCTCTCCAATTGTCAGAAGTTAAAAGTAACCTTATTCACATCTAAGTGAAAGCACCTCTGAGCCTCAGTCTGAAGAAACTTGAGGTGTCAGCAAGGCAGCTCTATTACACAGGTCCTGATGCAACTTAAAGCTGCTACCAAAGGCCTTAGCAATTCGTCCTTGCCTGAGGGCACCTGACACCACATCCTCTTCCTTCAAGACAGCTTCACTCTTCTCTGCTGCTTTGTCAAAAAGTGGGACAAAACAGACTTGGATTAGCTGCAAATTAGATGCATCGGTAAGAAAATCCCTTCAGCGGCGCTTTCTGCTGGGCAAGTTTATATATATATATATATATATAAACTTGCCCAGCAGAAAGCTGGGCATATATATATATATATATTTTGCACCGTAAGAGTCATACAGATAGTTAGCATTTTGACTGTGATGCTAATGTATGCCTAAAACTTACTGAATTGATTGGTTCATGTGATGACAGTCATGCAAAGTCAGAGATGTCCAAGCACCAGAGCACACTGACCAAGAACAGTTTCCATTATATGGAAGAGAGAATGGATCTATGGTGTAACAACATCTGGAAACTTGAGGAAATAGTCTATTCTGTATAGGATAAGCACTTGGAGGATGGAAGATCTAAGTAATTTTTCCTGGTTATTTTGATAACAGTCATGAATTATAACTAATGAGTGTCAAAAGCACAGCATATCTTATCAAGAATTTGGGCACAAGTCTTGTAAACTTTTAAAGGCGAATCTTACAAAGCCTTTAAGTGACCCATGCTTCTTTGAAAAAGTCAGTAGGTCCAGGACTGTGTATTAATTAGCAGGTGGAGAAAATCAAATACTCCTCCCAGCCACCAAAAGGCAGTCACAGAGATGTGGCTTTGAGTCTGAACTCACTTGCATCCTAGCTGGCTTCCTGCAGGCAGAGCCACAGCACAACAGTGAGCTCAGCCAAGCTGTTGCTTCAAACATCATGTGGTGCTTGCTGAGAACAGTGGGGACCCACAGTGCGATGACTAATCCCTGTGAAAGGCTAAACCTGGAGTGACTCATCCAGCTTTGAGATTAAGACATTGGTATTCTTTAAAAAATAATAAAAAAAAGCTTCTGAATTTAGCTTTTTATTTAGCGAGGTCAGTCAACTTTTGCTCAGCTGAAGGAGAGCAAAAACTCTTATCTTTGATTTAAAATCAGACAGCTTCAGAGCATTGCAGTAGATCACATCTGTCAACATTTGAAAGCTACCATATAAGGAGAAAAACAAGGATAGACCTTTCATTGAAATACTCCATTACACTCTATTGAAATGCATTAGCGTAACATCTTTCGTGCTAGGAGAGGTTTCTGGGGCACAGAGCAGAACCGTGGGTTTCTTTTTTTATTGCAGCAAAAGTAAAATACTTCCTAAAAGAAGTAGTTTATAAATATAGATATATTTCTTATACTATGCCTTGAATAGACTAGTCCTTGTGAGTGAACTATTTACCTATCCTTATGATAAATTTGATAGTAGTTTTGAAGCAATGCTTCTATATTTGATAGATATTATGCTTTGAAGAGCATAACCATGTAGTCTGACTACTCTCATCACTCTGGCTAGATATTTTCAGTCTTAATTTTTCTTTATATGTAAATGGCAATCTAATTATCTTATTAATATCATTAGGACTTTTAAGAGAACAGTGTTCTATTTTGTTTCCAGTGAAACATTTTGTTTCAATCTGCAACATTTTCTGAACTTCTTGAAGATGTTTGGAGTCCATTAATAGCTGAGGTAGGTGCAGTCCAAAAGAAAGGAAGAGTCATTTCCAGATGCAATACCCTTTGTCCTTACCTCTCAGCATCTTAACAGGCATCTGTGTGCAGACAAATAAGCACATGAAGTGAAGAATACAACCTGGAAGGTGGTACTACTAAACTGGAACGACCTGAGGACTTACCATCTATCTGGATGTGGTATCAGTGTGCAGTATCCACCTGTCCTTCAGGATGTGTTTAACACTGTGCCCCTCTACAATCTCTGCTCATTCCATCCACCAAGAATCACTGTATGCACACTCACTGGCATTTCTATTTTTCCATTTGAGCACCCTCAGTCTGCTACAGATGATTCTTTCAGCACTTTGCTGCCTCCAGGCATTCCTCTTGGATTACAGTAGTAGAGAAGGAGCACTCAGTAACCCTGGGAGGAGTCAGGGGATTCTTTTGCAGTTCAAGGACAAAGAATTCCAAAATTCTCAGTAGGCTTGGGAACAGCCTGTTCTGATGAAAGAGTTCCATAAACAGTGGCTTCAAAACTTCAAAATAGCACAAGAACAATCTAAATGTTTGTTAATGTTAGTATATACTAGCCAGACAAACCATCTAGTTTTGAGTTGAAGCAGCTTCTTTTGAGTCACCCCCTCCAGCATCCCGCACTGTGGAGTCTGGTGCAGTCTGCTGAGCAATCCAAAGGATGACAGGCTCTGAAGTGGAAGACATCCTACAGAACAAAGCCAGAGCAGTCTTTGCAGCGCAGGAAGGAAAAGTTGGTGTTAAGCTACTATATCAGATACTATCTTAGTTAACCAAGTGCTCTTCCAGCAATAAGATACATAGAGCTTCTTCCAAGGTGTAAAGGAGCAACAACCAAACTTACATTATACAGAGGTGTTACTAAATGCAAAGCTTGAAGGAAATGGTAGTTGCAATACAGAGTGAACACAAAACTTAGGTTTATAGTAATCATATTTTTTCTGATGGGAGGGAGGAGTAAGACAAAAGAATAACACACGTGCTAGCTGGCTTAAATTATTAGGAGGTAGGATGGTGTGGTTACATTCTGTAAGTGATTGTGAAATAGCTTTGAATAAGTCTTCCAGGGGAGCAATGATTTTTATACCTCAGCTCCCACAGCGGTGGGTATGATAGCTTACCTTTTAAGGCATTGTGCCTGCTGTGGCTCAGCCTAAGAAGTATTCAAGCTTATCTTTTCTCCAAGGGTGATTTTTATACCATGGCCTCGAATGTTAAGTAAAATGCTTTATTCAGTTGAGACTTTGCACGCAAGTACATTTTCTGTAGGAGCTCTTGCATGCCACAGCTGACATTGAAACTTTTACATTTAGTCAGTGAGAAATAGAACTTAATACATATATATTCATATCTGATAGTGATATAAACAAGGTTCTATGCTGCTCACTGCCCAAAAGAAATGTTTCTGGCATATAAACAACCTGATATGTAAAGCCACTTCCAAACAACATTAATGGTACATTATTGAAAAATATCCTTAAACGACATTGTCCTTTGTGCAGTGTCCTTTATGCAGTTCAGTGACAAAACAACTGCCAGTAAAGCTTTTAACAACACATATGCTTAGATTGTGCTAGTTTCTGTTAGATTTGGCTATTGATGCGACAGGTCACAATGTAATTTAGAAGCAATTAAAAGGTAATGAATGTGCTGAACTGAAACCTCTGCCTGGGAGGCTTTTTCTGTGTACAGGGGAAAGTAGATAGATTTGTGTCCTTCAGTAATTTCGGCTGGTGAAATGGCCAAGCAAAATGCTTCTGAAATGGCCCTCAGATGTCTGAAGGACAGTCTGTTTTTGCAAATGCAAGCTCTGCTGAAGTGCTGTGGTACATATACCAGCTTAAGCTTCTACACTAAATGAAAGTAAGCTAAACCAGTGACTATCAAGTACTCTCTGTCCAGAATAAGGTTTTTGAGGAAATGAAAACTGACGCTATCCTTTGGATATCACAGTGTGCACGTAATGTTGCACAGCTTCCTGTAGGATTAATTTCCTATTAAACAAGGTAGAAATTATCTTTATAGTTAATGACGGTGTATGTCAAACACTGATTAAAACAATTACATTCTATTTAGCCACAGGTCTTCAGAGTGGCTTATTCACATTTGAAAGATTCACTTGAAATCACATTTCATGCCTATGCTTTCATTAAAACCACTGGGCCATGTTCCTCAGAGCCCTTTGTTGATACACTGCGTTTGGTCAATTAGGTACAGAAATAGCATGCTTATCTTTCTACGCCTTTTAATTTGGGCACATACTTTTCCTACTTGCTTAGCCTTTTAAACACTGTTATTGGAACTGATGGATTAGCTGGCTCTAGACCTGTTCAGGCCAAAAACTGCCGAAGTAAATCATCCTTTGTGTATCAAAACCAAGCTTCAAGGTACCCGTGAAAACTATTTTGTTATCACTTCTACATATATTCATACACGCGCATGTACATAGTATACATGTACATGAGTATGTATATAGTTCTGTAGTTTTAAAATCACAGCAGCTCTATATATTCTTTAAGATAGACATATATATTCTATACACAGATAAATAAGTTTTAAAATAATTAAGTGAATAATACTGAGTCAAAAAGACAATGCTTTTGTCTGATACCATATACACTTGCATACACACTTATTTTCACATGCCTGAATTTCCTACGTAATCTCACAATAATCCCTTCCTTGGAGCAACTAAAGAACAAGAAAACTCATGAGAGAGCACCTGCTGTTATAGAACACACAAGCAGAAACATCTTCAGGGGAGCCAGAGCTTATTTTAGCTGTGTTTTGAATTCTTGACATTTTAAAAAACTTCTGCACAGACCTGGTCAGAATATTACTATACGTTGTATGTATTGTATGACTTGTGAACTGTTCACAAATAGATTTCTTGCAATGTATTAAGTACTTGTAAAATAGCTAAGGAAAACCAGCTTCAGACAGTCGAAGAGCTGCATTCGTTTCACTGTTTGTAGCGCACGATCTCGCAGAGCAGGGTGCAGGCCCCAGGCCATGGGCACGATGGCAGCAGTGCCACCAGCGCCAGCAGCACTACGGTCAGCTGACAGCAGGCTGGTGGGCCCCAGGGAAGGGGGGGGAGGAGTGAATGCCCCTCTAGTGTCAGCAGCTGCTAGTGACCAGCTTTTCCAGCCAGAAGAATCTTTGTATGTTAATAGCAGCAATTCTGACCTAGACTTTGTCAGAGACCTGTAACAGGCATTAAACAGTCATGTGGAAGTGCACTCCATGCTTATACTTTAGAAAAAAGCTCTTAAATTAGCTATTTATGAATGCAAACATTTTTGAAGTATTACAAGATGATAGCCTGTAAACAACTACTTGCCTTTTTGGAAATAAAAACTGGACTGCACTTCCTTCAAAAGCAGGTATCAAAAATCGCTAGAGTTCAAAAGCTATTGGTTTTGGGGAAGACGGGAGAGGAAATAAAACATCTCTTCATTCTGGAATATTTTCTGTGCTTTCATAGGTCATGAATGCACAAAAGGATTCTTTTGGTTGCATGCATTTTGCATGCTTTGAATTTTCTAACATGAAACATTTACATTTAATATTCTGTCGAACTCAGTATTGACACTTCAATGAGACAGTTAAGAGAATATTTAATAGTCCATAATAAATCGAGACTTATTATGCTAATTTTGTGTGCCCATAAAACAGTCTTATCAATAAAATTAATTCTGCTATTCAGTCTTGATATTTGCTAAGGGATTCACTTAAACTGCTTATCCAAAATATATTTTATACCACACACACAAAAATCTGTTGTGAGCCAAGGAACATTGAGGTACTCTCATAAAAAACAGCTTGAAAATAATTCACTGAAGCTTCTTCCAAGTTAACATATTTTTCTGATACTAATAAAGATGGCAAAATCAGGCTTAAAGTGAAAAAATCTGTACCAGACTACTGTCATTCAGGGCTACGAATTCTGTTTTAACTGCTATTTCCAAGGCTAGGAAGAAAAGAATTAAGAAATGCCTGGGGGTGGCTTCCCAGCTTGCATTTTGTGAAACTGTGAATTATTTCACTTGGCAGACGATAACTGCACATAACCCCATTTAACGTGATATGGCACTTTTTTTTCCAAGTGATTTATTTCTACTGTTCATAGAAGCATAGTGAAATCCTATTAAAGAAAATGTATTGGGGCTACCTGTTTTAGACAGTTTACAAATATAGGCATCCTGGCTCCACAATAAAGGTTAGCTCTGTTACTTGGTAATACAGAACAGTCAGCACAGCAGCCACCAACTCTCTAGGACACAAATTTTTGTAAGAACAAAG
The DNA here is from genome assembly GCA_013396635.1 of Penelope pileata. Classification (NCBI taxonomy): domain Eukaryota; kingdom Metazoa; phylum Chordata; class Aves; order Galliformes; family Cracidae; genus Penelope; species Penelope pileata. The sequence goes on from WBMW01002239.1 coordinate 194,668, forward strand.
TCTGTCTCAAATTAAATTGCTATTTTGACAGGATATACTTTTATGTTTACGACAGAAGAGGAAAACAGAGAGACCAGGAATGAAGGTGAAAGTGACTGACTTCAGAGATGCATTTCCTGAATTTGATAAACATGATAAAGAGCAGTCATACCATGCCTCAAATATGCGTTCAACAAATAGTTATGCAATCTGACCAGAGTCAGGGATCAAGCATGAACTTAATCCTTCCAGCACAGCAGCTGACACTGCGATACTCCGCATTTGCCTGATACACTCAGAAATTACTCCGCAAGAAATGGAAATAGCAAAGTAACTGGCTAAGAATGACTGAAAGGCTTTCAACAAACTCCTTCTCACAGGTTCTGCAGCAGTGACCTAATCTCTGCATAAGTTAAGTAGATAGTAGTAAGACTTTCCAAATATAAAATGAAACTGCTGAAGCAGCTCAAATCAAGAGGGGACATGACATGACACAAATGAGTCAGCTGAGTCCAAAGCTAAAAAGTCAGGTGGTCAAACAAGGTGCCAGATGACTAGATTTCATATCTTTAGCTTTGCATGCATCTCTTCCCAAGCCCTCCTCCAAATCTTGAAAGCTTTGCTCACAAGGTGTATTTTCTTCTGTGACGGAAACGGAAAATACATTGCTCAACAACTCTGGAAATCAACCTGCTGACATCTATGGCTGCATACTGATGCACAAGCACAGTTCCAGGCTTCCCTGTTCACCTGCATAGTATTATTTGAATTCTAACATTCCCTCTAACTCCCCACTTGCAGCCTGGTGTCCACTGTTGCTTATACCAAGGAACAAATGGTACAGTTATGGTACAATCATGGAAGTAAACCCAAAGAATGTAAACACTTGCAGGTTCCTGGCTTTGGCTCCAGTTTCTTTCTAGGAAAGTTTCTTCATCATATTTGATAGAGAGTAGTGATCTGGAAATGTTGTTTAAGAGGTGTTAAGTTTGGAGGGCAAACTTAACCATATCCACTTTTGTCATCCTGGTATGAAACTTATTTGTCAGAGCAGGTGCATTTCATATGTATTTCAATAACACATCTGTAGAGTGCATTGGACTAAGTTCCTGAAAATGACCCTGGAGGAAACAGTAGCAATAAAGAGATGTAGAGCTTTATATGGAAATAACAGAAGGAGTAATTAGCATAGTGATCTTGTTAGCTTCAGAGCACACTAACCTCTTTCTTTAAGAGTGGAAAGAATAATTGCGTTTTTACAAACCTATAGATTCAATAAAAATAGCTCTAATTTACAAAAAAGCAGAAAGTGGGTTCCTGAAGTTTTACGTGTCTCCAGTATTAAAGCTGCATAATGTGCCTCTCTTGCTGCAGACGTTCAAAGTGATCCTTTTTCATCTGTGTCTTTGTGTATCTTACAGGCCTGATCTAAAAGCCACTGAAGTATCGGTCTTTCCACCAGCTTCAGTAGATTTTGAATCAGATCATATATTATAATTGCACAAAGTAAAATGGTGCAGGCATTCTGGACAAAGAGTAACAAGTGAGTGATTAAGCAAAATAAGCCATTAAGTAAAATAGCCAGAGGGATTAATGTACAATTCCACAAATAAATATGCTGTAAATTAACACTGGCAATGAAATCAGACTGGGTGAATTCTCTCTCATTGAAAAGCATTCTGCAAACTTTTTTAAAAGACACCCATTGCCCTACTTCTTAGAATACCTATAACCCACAGAGATCCTACCTGAAGAGTTAAATGTATGTCAGGGCTAAATAAAACATGGAGGCACTTTGCCTCTGATTCAATAGGGTACTTAAAATACATTACTCTAAGTGCATCGACTTCATATGTTCAAAGTTAAGACCATGTATAACCTGCTGGATCAGCAATTGGTAATCTGTTTTACTGGGGCCTCATAGGTACCTTCTCGTCCCTCTGACATGCCAACTCACTCCTTGTACCATTCCCAAATCCTCATTTTTTCAACTCCCTATTCACCTGTCTCTAATTTCTCTACTTGCAGATATATCTGGTAATCTTCCTCCTCCTCCTGGCCTCTCCTTCCCCATGCACAGCTCTCTGACTCTCTCCCTGCACTTCTCTAGGGCCTCACCTAGACAAGGTGGCTCAGGATTTTGCCAGTTTCAAACTGATGACGAACATTGAACCAGATATAATGGACCTGTCTCAGCAATTAATTCAGTTAATTTACTAGGTCTGAAAAAGCGTAATACTTGCAAAACATGAAGGCAAAATCATTGGCTGAACATATAACTGGAGTTACTCTAAAAAAGATTCTGTATTTTCACTGCACATGAAGAATGCTGAATTCACAAGCAATGAGCTTCTTCCTATGGTCCCATGTCAAGCAGAGCCCTGTATTCAAGTGATGAAACAGCATAAAAATATATTGAGGCAAAAGACAAAAGCATTTCTAGGTGTCTGGTCAAGAAAACCTTTAATATCAAGTTAGTTTTTCCAAGGAATCCTCAGCCACTCAGAAAGTAAAGGCAAAGACTGACCACAATGAACAAGAACTGAGAATGAGAGAAAGAGCATCAGAAATATAAAAGCAGTGAGAAAAGACAGTGCAAAATGGGAAGATGACTGTTATAAAAGAGAAGGAGAAAGCTTCCACAGGTACAGGAGGAGTTAAGGGAGAAAACTGAGTGAAAATACCTTAAGGAAGGTGTCTATCAGACTATCAGCCCCCCAATAAGCATTACCATTGTCCTGCTGCTGTCTCAATATTACATTCATAGTCCCTGATCAACTCCCAGCAAGAACACCAGATTTGCAAACAACTGAAAAGAAAAATGCTCTCCTCATCTTTCTTCTCGAGACTGCATTTTTGCTGAAGCAGCCTCTACCAGGTAGGGGAGGCTCCCCTTGAGAAGCGAACGCCTCAAAACAACATACCACAGCAATCCCTTCCAACCCTAAGGATTCTGTGATTCTATAGTAAGGGTGGTGAAGCACTGGAACAGGCTGCCCAGAGAGGTGGTGGAAGCCCGGTCCCTGGAGACATTCAAGGTCAGGCTGGACCAAGCTCTGAACAACCTGATCTAGCTGTAGATGTCCCTGTACATTGCAGGGGAGTTGGACTAGATGACCTTTAAAGGTCCCTTCCAACTCTAAGGATTCTATGATTCTATAACTAAGGCTACAAACAGGTGTTTTATACCACTAAAAACAAGCAAGTCTCTTCACAACAGATTACCAGGTAACGGAATTCTAAAAGTTTTCAAAGATTCAAAGAATGATTCCTTAAGTTTTAAAACACGTTTACCCTCAGTTTAGCTACCTTCCCCTGCATAGCGATATTTGAAGACACAAAGTAGCTTTGCAGATAAAGATGTGTAAATCAAATCTAGGAATTGTTTATTTATTTTTAAAACAGTGGGATTTCTGTGAAATGCAGTTTTCAAGGAAGTTATGGTGGTATACTTCAGTAACACATCAGCTGCTGTATGAAGACATGCATACGACTACTGTAGCTTTAGATAAGCAGTGAAAAGAATTTTCCATGCATGCCAAAATTCAGACAAAATTTTTGCTCAAGTCAAACCTAAGGACCTACTTAAATATAAGAATTTTAATCCTTTCTTGAACTGGGATGCCGATACGCTCAACATGTCGTCATCTTCATGACTCAAGGGTTCATTTCTCCTCTTCTGATTTATTGTTATAGTATCAACAATAACAAATGAAGAAATCATTCTGCACTTCAGACGCAAGTGCAAAAGCAGTTTGTGCTGATACTTGATCCTAATTCCAAAATAAATCTATACAAGATAAACTTTTTTTCAGGCTTTTTATCTGTTTAATAAGGGTCACCATTTCCTGCCTCAGCAGTGTACATCAAACTGTACAATTCTTCAGAGAGGATTATTTCTAGCACATTACGTCCTAGAGCATGACTACTCTGTAACATCCCTTAACAATCAATTAAGCCTGAAACAAAGTCTGATATAGAGTTAATAGCTTCAAATCTTTCCTCAAATCCTTTGGGTGAACGAGTACCTTAAAAATGGTTTAGAGGTTGAGGACTTTTGAAAAGCCACGGAAATGGTAATACAACATATTAAATCTTTAGACTAATTCTAATGTGAGCAGTACTGCTCTTTTAGCATCCTGATTTTTCTTCATTAAATGAATTAATAAAAATCATAGAAGCATTCCATATGATTTGCATTAAGTTATTTTAAAAGTATTTCTGTCATTCAAAGCTTAATAACAAAAAATTGCATCAGAACTCTGCTTTGCTATTGTATGATTCTAACATATGGAGGAAAATTAAAAGTAGGAGTGGGTTGGAAGAGTCTGTAACATCCTAAGGCCTTGATGAAGACACCGAATACACAATTAGCTTTTTTGCATCTAAACAACCCTATTGAATTCCAGAGGGACTTCTCAGGGCACGAAAATTTTCATATACACAAACACTTTCAGATATGAGCTTAAATTCCCACTACCTTTCAAAATACCTGCATCCACATATCATGCAAACAGAACAGGAATCTCACTGTGGCCTGCAGCTACATGCATTCCCCATGGACTTTAACAAGTATATTTTCTGATAGTTCAAAAGAAAGTCTGAAATACTGGGGATGTATGTACCAGGAATTCCAACTATTTTTTGGTGCCTGGTTCAAGAGAAGGTGTATCACCTGTAGATGGCAGCATCTTATCACATTGTCCCGATGGGAAGGTAATTTCCCGGGTTTTTATGCTTGATAGTGAAGAAATTTGGGGGGTGGCTGGGGAAATCAAAAGCCATATTTATGATGAAGAAAAGCCACAACTCAGAATCTTTCAAAGTTCTCTCATTATCAGAAGATAATGCATTTTAATTATTAATACTAAAACTACTGCATTTCTATGCCAATATGTTGCTAAATATTATTAATCATTCTTGCAGAAGTGGAACCACATCTGGCTATTCCATCTGCAGGCAACAGCAAGAATCATGAGGAAATCTATAAGCTTTACCATACTCTGCATATTCCTTGAAAGAGCATCCTGATATTTTGGGGTGACAGTTAAGCTATTTCCTAGAAGACAGACTCGTGCTAGGACACACTGACTGCATACAGAAATTTTGTACATTGGACAGTGGAAGAAAATGCACTTTCCTAAACATTTCTGAACACTTTACTGCAGCTGGTTAGGCCCTAAGCCTTAGCTTTATATATTTTTAAATAATTTCCGTAATTTAGCAGATAGCAAGCCTCAATTTATACTGAACTTCAAACTTCATATTGAAATTGTGACCCCCTAGCACTATGAACTTCCGTAAACTCAGTCCACCAAAAATTCTGTCAGTCTTGTTCATTTTGAAATGGAGTGTCTGAATACTGCTTTGCACAAAATTGCTTTGCATAAAATTGAATTCATAATTTGTTTTTGTATAAGAGAAAACATTTTGAAAAAATCTATAGGAAGAAGCTCTATAAAATAGCAGTTGCAAAATCAGTTGAATTGCAAGCAACATGAGAAGTCAATGAACTGAACTAAAAGGACAAGAAACATCTCTTTCAAAAAGTGTTTTTGCTTCAAGAGAGAAGCTCCTCCCTCAAGTAACTGGAGAATGATATTTATGTAAAGTAAATCAAGAACTATTACAATACACTTGTCACCCTGACAGAAAGAAAACGTATGTTAGAAGCAAACTTAGTGACGCAAAATCTTCATAAAGAGAAAGCCACGAATGCACAAAGGCTGCTCATCAGAACTTCACACATCTTTTCACCTCAGTTGGCACAGCTCACCCAATAAGGGAACATCTGAGCAATCCCTAGACTTGTAGAAGAATCAGTGTCCAACTCTTTCACCACAAAATTAGAGAGGAAAAAAAGAAGCAAAGAGGCAGGGTGCCTCAGTGAGCTCTCTAAAACATGACCGTGTTGCGCATAACTCACTTTTCTGAAGCAGATAGACGCACGTGCCTGCTACGAGAAATTGCAGAAAATCTTTGTAATTCTATTTCCATTATCTGTACAAGATGAGACACCAAACCCATGTTAGATTCCATAGCTCACTTTCAATGTAAAGCCTTGAATGAGCTACTTTTACTCTATTTTTAAGGTTAATTCAGGATTTTTCTTTTTTCCTTTTACCACTATTACTTTCCAAGCTCCCTAATAAATACATTCAGTCAAATCACTCTCCCTTGGCAATTTCCAATTTTTTCAGGTAACACTTAGTGCTAGTAGATGATGGATGTATTCAAGAGATTTCTTTTGCTCTCCTCTAATTTCCCCCTAGGGCAAGCAACTACATCCTCTAATTTGCCTTTCTCTGGAACTGCCTCTATTTGCATTTTAAAGCACAACATTGAACATTATAACACTTCTTACTTCAAATCAGGTAATGTTCATCTTGGGACATATCAGGTAGTTGGCAAGTAGATATAATTCACTTAAATAGGGACTTGTCTTGTAGGGAAAGATAACTCCTAAACTGAGTTAACTGGCTTAAAGCAAAATCCTTCGAATGGTAAGGTAGCATTGTTTTCACAAAAATTGAAGCTGTCAAAGGCAATGGTAAGAACAGGAAGTTAACTTGGGCAGTCAGCGTTGCACAATGCAAGAAGACACATTTTAAAAAACTTCTGCCTTATCTGACACTGTGCTTGAAATGCTTGGTCTGAGGGAGCCAGGGTACCAGAGGGATGACTTGCAACTGAGTTACGTGAACAAAGTCACAAATAAGAGCATCTCTATGCCTCAGACCATTCTTATTGGTCTGAAAAATAAACACACAGTGGCACTTATGTTCAGCAGATACTCGTCCTCATTCTATTTCAGCTTTCTGTCTACAGCATGATGATATTGTCATCCACTCATTTCACAGAGGTTGCAAAAAGGCAAAAAGATTTCTGAAGCTTTAATGACTGCTGCTCAGTAAAGAAGGCTGAGGGCCCACTGTGTACAATTAGGGTGAGAAAATGTTAAAGACTTGCTCCCTTTGCATATCACATTGAATAAGATGCATCAAAGATTAACGGCTATGCAGCAGTTAAAGACCACAGTGCCACAACAAAGGCATCTGCAACTTGTTCCCTATTCTTAATACGTAAGCCTTAGTTCTTAGATTTCCCAGGTTTTGGGTGCTTGACTTTGCTACTTACGTGTTCCTGTAACCATTCTGTTTACAAAGGCTATAAAGTGTTGTGTCACAGTGTTATGCCATAGTTTTAATTGTATAGTAAATAAAGCTGACCGTTTTCCCATCTCCAAAGTAACACCCACACCCAAGCACTTCTGTTATTAAAATAAGAACATTTACCAAAATGACACTGCATTAGTTACCTGCCTTAGGCTTTTCATTATATTTGACTTAATAGAATACTTTCTACTGCACCAACCCCTATACTGCACAATATATAACTCTACATAACTCTGCATAACTCTAATTTACTAACCTTTATTATTCGAAGGAAAAGAACAAGAGCACCTGAGCACACAACTTCATGGATTTTTTCTTGTTCTTTGCTATAACCTGGATGATATTACATACCGATCTTAATGGAACAGTTTGGAAGAGTGGAAGTATAGTACATCTGTACAGTCTGTATGTACATCTTCACCTAGTGGAGAATCCCAGTGTGAAACTTTTCTCCTAAAGAAGAAAAGGGCTACTCCAAAACGGCTTCGAATGAAGTGAAACATATGTACTTGGATGCTAGGAATCCACTAATTCCTCCAGAGCCTTTGCTGCCCAGGGAACAACGGCAAGAGCATGGGAGATGGACCCCTCTGCCGTTTGCCAGACACTGAGTGCCGTGGCACCAGCCAACACTTGGAGCAGGAGGTTTCCTCCAGATCCACATCCCCGCTTCCTAAGACATTTCATCATTCAAGTTGCAGCTTGACAGCTGGAGCCTTGTTACAATGTCTGAATGTTTAGGAGAAGGCACCAATGGACTCTGTATTAGCTAAAGGCTGAAAGCCTCACAACATTGGAAAAACAGAGGCATGGCAAGAGCTACGTAAGCAAGGGCAATCTGTGCATGCATGTCTCTTATTATTACATAATTTATATAAAGCATATGCTTACATATAGATCTTGTACATATATGTAATTACATAAATAGAATATGTATATTTATTACATACATTCTACTTGGGAGAAAAAGATATGAGATAAGAAAGAAAAACTAGTCTTAAATGCCCTTTTCTCTTTTTTTAAACTGGAAACATTGCTCAACACAGACTACCCTGCAGCCAAATTAATATGAGCTTTTCCAAATCCTTAATCCGTTACACTCATAGCTCAATAGTTACTAGATTAGTTCCTTCCATTACGCCTGTTCATTCACACATTTTCTTAACCCCTTTCTAGACCCTTGTGTAATTATGAATAAACATAATATTATTGACCTCCAAATGATGCTTCAATTTCTCTTCTTGTCTCTAACTGCAGCTGCCTTCAGTTGCCTATATGCTCTTGAGAATTGCTAAATGTTTGCTTCTCAGGAGGAGTTCAGTACCTTCACTGGTCAAGTCCACAGCTTGCATTTATTATTCATTTTGCTCGGAACCTGGCACGCATTTCCTAATACATGAGAATGTTTTGAAAGACTTTGTTATTGCTGTTCTTGCAAGTTACATCACTGGCACTTCTGCTCAAGCAGTACAAGTTGTGGATCAGATTAATATATCACTTGTGCTATCACAAGTGCAGATAAACTGAATTTAGTGTAATAGTTTAGATGATGAAAAATCACTTGATAGTATTTTAAAAAGAATCAGAATGGATTACAATGAATCTGTACAAAGAATTCTCACCCAAAATTGGATTTGGTGTAGCCAAGTGCTGAGGGTGAGTACACCAGCCACTAGAAAACACTGATGGAAGGAGCACATATTAAGCCACATCCCTCTCCAGGGACTAGACTAGTTTTAACAGTTTTGAGTTCTGTCCTTGAACTACAAACTTCAGTAGTTACTATTACAAGAAAAAAACAAATGTGTTAAGGGGGTGGTGGGAAAGAGATAGGGCACTTCAGCTTGCTATTCTTCTAGGAAATTTGTACAAAAGAAATTGAGAATATCTTTTTAACTGAAAACTTTTAAGTAAAGTGGCCTAATAGCCCAGATCTGTCTCCCCCATCAGTACATAGTCTAACATGTACCTTCAATATCAACAACACTTTGCTTCCTTATTAAAGGCCTTGCTGATGCAAATCATCCATGAAGACAACAACCTCCCCCAAATACACTTTTTAAAAGGCTTAATTATCTTCCTGTTTAGAACCTTCAACTGGGCACCTTGTAGGAGTACACAAACAAGAGGACAGGAGTGGGATTGCTTTTTAGAGGCTGGTGGCATTTAGATTCCTTTCCCTGTAGAGTTAACAAGCTACCATCCTTGAGAACCTTGGAACCTCCCAAATACTCATAATTGCTGAAGCATCCCCTGGCTCTGGTATTACCTTGCCTCCACGGCCACAGCCATCTTGTGTGATTACACTCAAAATGATCAAGCTCTATTTTTAAAACCAATTAGATTCCCTAGGCTGCCATTACACTTACTGGAAAGCTGCTGGAGAACCTCTAAGTTACTTCCCAGCCAACATTCCAGAACACCCATTTGTACTAAATTTAAAAAGTCATTTTTCTTCCCAGCAAAGAGAAACAAAAGCTGAAAACACAATCACATACTGCAAGTGCATCAGAGGTCTAACAGCTGCCCATTTTTCGTCTCCCATTCATGGTACCAGACCTTTTCTTTATCTGTTCCCATTTTAACTTATCTTCTGAAACAATTCTGTGTAAGCGGAATTTCAGACAGCTTTTCTGAGGAGTGTCACTACAGTACTTTGCACAATAGCATTAATATTTCTTTTTCTCAGTTAAGAAAAAAGCATCTTTTGATGCATCCTGAAGGATCACATTTATCTCTCTTATAGCTCTGTCTTATTAGTGCTTCAGAGTCATTCACAAAGTCCTCCCCTCCCTCAGCTGCTTCCACATGATGAGCTTCACAGTTAAAGCAGAAATCCCTATAGTTGCTTTCAAAGGGCATGAATTTGCATTTTACACAACTGAATTACAATCTCATTGTCATTATTACAGTCTTCAAGTTCATCTAATTCTTCTTTTTGATATTTTCATCCATCTTTGCAGTGATACACATCTAGATAAGCAATATCTACCTCACCTTTCACTCAGAGGAAAGCCCCAATAAGTGAATATTTCAGTCTGCTTCTAGTCTGATAAATCTTTAATTCCTTTACAGAAACAGAAGAATTAAAACAGCAGAGAGGTATAATCAGAACCTTAGGACTTGGAAGGCCGTAAAAAACCCAGACAACTACAAAAAAAGAAAAAAACAAACCATACAACAAAACAAAGTCCTACATAGAAATCACGAAGTGATCTTGAGACTTCTACATTTAAACACCTTTTATCTAATGACTGTGAATAGAGCTGTACATTTCTGCCCTCCTTACTCAGATTCAATCTTGTTTTCCTACAAATACTTGAAGACCAGCTCTGTATTCACTTGTACTTGCTGAGTATTACCTTATTCCAATAGCAATGCCATTATTCCAGAAAGAAAAAAGTCATTTAAATTACATGTATATCCATCAGTTAAATAAGAAATGACTGATAGATTGATGAAGCAAAGCAGGAGCAAATTAGCCTTGCCTTTGGAGAGCAGTACCAATCAGAGTACCAAAGCTTGCTAACTGAGCTTTGTATTATTTAAATACCTAGTAGCAGTCCTGTAACCAGTGTTCTTTTGTGAAGGAACTCAGATAGGACTTCACCTGGCTGTTTGTTAAAATTAAATAATCGTTTGGTATAAAATTTCACAAAATTTAGTTTTTCTACCTTCTGGACCTTATAAGTTCATCACAGTTTTTTCTTTTTTTCTAAATAAAACGTGTAGCAGGAAAATTTTTCTTAAATACAACTGGATATTGGGAGATGTTTCACTGTTAATCCTATATTTTCATTTTATGTTTCCTATCACACTTTTAAAGCTGCATGGATGAAGTTGAATATATCCAGCCTGTTTCCAAGATTCAGTTTCTGAAGGTGCCAAAAATAACATAAGACACTGACCCCAGCAGAAGCAGGTGACTTGTTGGTTGGGAAGAGCTGCATCAATGTTTCTCCAGAGAGGAACAAGTCGAGTTCAGCCAAGGGGTTTCCCATGTTTTCTAAGTTACTTTATAACTTGGCTTAATTTTCATAGAAAAGCAGAACTGGAAAAGACCCACTGCTTTACAGTCTAGTCCTTTGCACTTGTGGATAATCCTGAAATAGGTGCCCATTTCAGAGGGTCCTGCCAAACACCTGGGTATGTGGAACACCCCACAACCTGCTAATAAGGCATCACGGACATTATCTGGGTCTGTTCAGCCTGGAGAAAAGAAGGCTGAGAGGGGACCTGATCCATGTTTATAAGTATCTTAGTTGCAGGAGGCAAGTGGAGGTGGGGAATCTCTTTTCAGTGGTCAGTGGGGACAGGACAAGGGGCAATGGCCTTAAGCTGGAGCACAGGAAGTTCCACACCTGCATGAGGAAGAACTTCTTCACGGTGCGGGTGACGGAGCACTGGAACAGGCTGCCCAGGGAGGTTGTGGAGTCTCCTTCCCTGGAGATATTCAAGACCCGCCTGGACGTCTACCTGTGCAACCTGCTGTAGGGAACCTGCTCTGGCAGGGGGGTTGGACTCGATGATCTCTTGATGTCCCTTCCAACCTCCGCAATTATGTGATTCTGTGACGTGTGCTGAAGCACAACTGCCACAGTGAGGAGCTGCCCAGGCTGTAAGTCTAACATGGAGTGCTGTTCCTCATCCTGTGGAGACCTCTGATGGAGTAGAAGGCCAGACGGGTCCAGGAGCTTACCCCCAGGCTAATATTAAAATAAGACTTGCTTCAGAAATGGAATTTAAGAATGAAAGATCTCAGGGCCAAAATTTGAATGAAACAAAGGAATGTGCCTTTATTGCTCTGTTGTGGAGATAATATAGGAATTCAATTGGAAAAGAAATTGAAAGATGGTAACAGTTGTGGTGGAAAACGATGGCTGGAAAACTAGGACAAAAATGATTAAGCAGAGATTAATGGTAGTAGGCATCAAGGACCTCCAGGGACCAGCTAGCTCTGACAGGCCCAGTCTTTCACATGATACAGCCACTGGAAATAAAGAAGCAGACTCCAATTTTTTTTTTACAGAAGTGGAATATATTCAAACTGAAAAATGCACTTTTCATCTAGATCTTCTGCACTTGTCATTAATAACTACTAAATTAATCAACACCAAAATCTAAGTTTGTACCCTTTCTCAGGGACTACACACTATTCCAACTGTGTCCCTAGCTACACTAGGGACAGGTGTTTAAAAAAAACAACTAAATCATCTGGTTTCAGCCTGCAACTCTTTTAATCTGTGAATTCCACCTCCAAGTACAGAACCAATCTGGCCCTCTGTTCAGTCATGTTTGGATAACACTGCTTGCTACCAGTTCCCTGTTGCATCTTTCCTAAGGTGTAAAGAACACGTTAAAATTTGTCCTCCCACACCGTATATCAAGAGCCAGTGAGGGAGAGCCAAAAAGTGACCAGCACTCAAAGCCACTGTCAAAGCAGGCTATTTTTTGTTCTTTAAAGATTGCCATGTAGATATAACAGCTGCCCGACTGAAGATTGGCTTTGAAAAATAATGAACAAGTGCATATTGCTGTTATGCATTATCAGCATAAAAATTACGAATAATATCAACTTCAGATTTTTTAATATATTAAATAAATCCAACTACTTCCTCTTCAGAAAGGAGATCGTAGGCATATTTAACACCTGGTTAAACATTACTTAACCTTGCTGCACTGGCCAACTACTTTTTGTATAAGCTGAATTTTGGCTAATAATGTCCCAGTTAAACAGAAGTCATTGTCATTCACTATCATTAGGCTAAATTGGTTTCCTGGGAGAAGCCTCAATAAAGCAGCCATTCTGGTTAAATGCTTACCAGTTAAGAAATGCTACACGGAGAAGGATTTGCCAAAGAAGAAAATCAGTCATGTCTTACCTGCATTTCCAAAGAATCATAAAATCATGTGTGTCTCAGCATAGAAACTTTGACTATTAATTTTCAAATATATATATGGACTCTGTCAAGCAGTGAGTACGTGTGTAAATCCCATTTCTTTCTAAAGCCAATATAAAGTATGACAAAAACATTACACATGTCCTGAGAGGGGATTTAGGATGATGTGTTTAATACGAACAACAGAGAAAAATGCTTTGAAGAGTACATCATGGAAGCCTGAGTCTTCACTTCACACCTGGCATTTAAAAGAAAATGTCTACAGCCAACTGCAGCAAGCTGGACATCTATTGTAAGAGACAGCTCATTTGAATTTAACCCAGGTTTGATCTAACCTAGATGTTTTCTCTATTGTCAAATAAAGGCATTTCTGATCCCAAAGTTGTAGTCTATGACAGGAAGAATGAATGAAATTCTTCAGTCACTGATTTCTCTCTAACTCCTGTAGCATGTTCTCATCCAATATAGGCAAAAACATTTTAATTTTTTAATTTCCCATTAACCATCACTGAAGCTGCCCCACGAGCCTGACAGAACTGAACACTTGCCTTTTGGACTGTAGTCTGTTTTTAAAATAGAGAAGAAATAAATGTCATTATGAGATGGGTAAGTTCAGTCATTCACCTGTACTCAGCATGTAGTAAGGAACTAAGCTAAAATAGAAGAGCTATATATGAATCTCACAATGTCTTAGAAGAACAAGCTAGAAACTAGAGCAGCTTCTACATGAAGATGTCAAACGTAGAATACCATAAGACACCGCCATGTCAGTTTTGAAAGGGAGAATTAGAAGCTGTGAGCTTTGTTTGAAAACCTCCAAACAAGAAAAACATAATTTTTAAAAGATTGCTACTGAAGTTCCTGAGATCACAAGAATGGGGACAGTGCTGCATAGCGGGAACACAAAAAAACAAACAACCCAAAACGTGAATGAACTGCGTTTACTAAGTCTGATGCTTCCTCACAGCTTAACATTCACATCATTGCTTTACTCTGTGTCTATCTGCTCGCGGATACTAAGACCAAAAAGATAATATAGGCTCAGCTGAGCATTTCCAAACTGAACTGCCAGTATTAGCTTTAATAAAACTACTTACTGTCTTCTTTTGCTCAAGAATGCAACAGTCAGCTGCAGGTACATCAAAATCATGGATCAATATCCTCAGTTCTACAGCAGTCTTGAAATCAAATTATAGTTTGTGAAAGCTTTTCTTTTTCCTTCTCTAAAAATATACCTTTAAATCCTATCGTATGTCAGCTGATGCAAAGTCCCATTTTTGGGATATATTCAGGCCCTACTTTCAAACTGTGCTCTGCTGTCAGAAATAACAAAACTTCTGTAGAAAGATATGTTTTCTTTTTCCTCCTTTTTTTTTTTTTTTTTTTTTATCNCATTTTACAGCAGGCCCTTAATGTTAGGAGTCCTGTAAATATAATATATGCAGGCTTAGCTACGTGTGTGCAAGTGATAATTTATTTTACCTGTAGGGAGTTAGGTATGTTTTTCTAGAAAGTAGATCTTTTGCAAGGTTTGAAGTCTGCTTCCTTAGTACTCTATTTACATTGTGATACAAGTAACACATCTGAGCTTCAGAATAGTTAAAACAGGACAGCTATCCTGAGGTAAAACAACAATCTCAAAAACAACAAAACAGAAGCAAAACAAAAAACACACCACACCTTTGAACAAGTTGTGTAACTAAGACGTTATTGCTTGAGATGAGGAAAATACATTTTAAATATTTTATCCCACTGAATGGTAGCTCAAACTCCAACATCAAGATCTTTCCAAGTGCCCAAATGCATTAAAAAAAAAAAAAAAAATTCTTTTCACCACCTAACCACAGTTAACCACTACATGCAGCTCTGCCGAAAGCCTACCTAAAACTTACATCTTTCAGTTATTTTTAAGAAATCTAGTCCTCAATTAATGGACATTCAAGAGTGCGTAGAGTTTTCATTTGCAAATAAAACCCCATCTAACTCTTCTGGAGGAAACTGCATTTGATATCTACTACATATTAGTAAAAGGAGAAATGCTAACGCTGACACAATTTCTTGTTGCTGAACAACTCACTACCCCAGTCTGTTGCAGTCAGTCATTTTCTGAAACATATCTCCAGAGAAAAGCATAGGTTACACAGTTATCAACGTGAACATTTTGGAAAAATATATAGCCGCTAACTCATCTCTTTGATAAAACTTGATTTTATACCAGTCCGATATCCAGTTACTAACTATTCTCCTCCACTAGGCAAGGGGAACCCAGTCATGTTACTTTTGGGGCTGCTACTGGTGAAAAACTTAAGTGACAGAAGCTTATACTGCTGCTACTACCAAACATTTATGAGTTTGAGCTGTAATATCCATTATGTGCATGCATGGCAATAGATAAGCCTGAGATCCACACCTGCACTGCGTAACTGGATGCAGGTCAGCGCAACTGCATCTTGAAACGAAGTGCAAGATCAGGCCCAGCTTTTTAAACAGAGGCTGAACATGTTGTTTTATTTGCTCTCTTCACCTTCCAGAAAACTCCTGTTCCATTTAGCTCTGATTGTAAAATCATTTCGTTTAGATTGCAGGCTTGGGAAAAGGGGGCAAGAAAAAAAATACCAGGATGCCGTAAGATGCTTTTGGTATAGATTACTTAAGACTGAAGTTTCATTCTGCTGTAGCCTTGTAGCAACTGACAATGCTTTCCCTTACCCAATTTTTCTGTCCACAACATCTTTATTATTATTTATGCCAGTGACATTGCTTAATTACTTGCTTCTCAAAGATGTCTGCACTGAACAGTAAGAGTATTGATCTGCAGAGGTTTATTTCAACAGTGCTATACATTAGAAGTGTATTAATGAGCACTGCTACCCTCCCATTTGTTACATTCTGTTGGTATCTGCCTAATAATTTGTGCACCTTGAATGTCCTATCAACATCAGAGAAGTACAGCAAGATTATTATGCAAATTTATGTATGGACTTCTGTCCTATGTTTCATCAGCAATAATTGCATAATAGATAAATGTCTGAATTTTTAAGCTCATTGGAATGTTTTTAATGTGAAGTGACCTTTGGTATTGATTGTATTTCCTTCTGGTGCTAGCTTTAAAAAGTATCTGAAAGGATTAATGAGTTCTTGTAGCTTTTACGCATAGGTAGGTATTCCTGGTTGAATGGATCTTCTTTTGAGGCCAACAATACAATTAAAACAAATTACGGTACTGCACCTAAGATAATCAAAAGACTGACTTAGGGAGACTTTTGGCGGGGGGATATGCCTATGCTTCATATGGATAGCAAGGACAAGATAGAGGTTGCAGGAAAAGAGAGCAGATTCAGACAAACCAATTTGTAAGTACCACAATCACTACAGAAATTCAGGGCAATAGCAACATGTAGAAGATAATCATAAGGTCTATTCACTGTCTTGCTTAAGTAATTGCATACTTCATTCTTACATCACCAGGAATGAGAACTGTTTGGATGGTTGTATTACTACTTTTAAAGAACACCACTCTCATTGCACTTGCATTTAGCATAAGTGAGCACTTCAAGTCTGTTTGCTGCTTAACATTTGCACACCTTTAGAAAAAAAAAAGAATCACTTCCCCATTTTAGCACTGATATCTATTTTATAATCTCATTTCACTCTTTCAGCACCTTTTCCTTTCCTCCTCCTCCTCCTCAGAGAACAGATTGAGCACATTCTGAATCTACATTTCATGTGAAGTTAATATAGGCAGAATATGCGACACTTCTGTGACATTTTACTACCTTTTTTCCTTAGGCAAAGTTCATCCCTGAGCAAAGGGTCAACATAAGGCTTGTTCAGCTGCTGCTAATAAGAAGCT
The DNA here is from genome assembly GCA_013396635.1 of Penelope pileata. Taxonomy (NCBI): domain Eukaryota; kingdom Metazoa; phylum Chordata; class Aves; order Galliformes; family Cracidae; genus Penelope; species Penelope pileata. The sequence goes on from WBMW01002239.1 coordinate 211,575, forward strand.
TGAATATGCAGCCTCTATGACATTGCTCTGCACAATAAGAATTTCAGACAAAGCATATATTATATAGACAATTTAATATTACTCTGGCTAATAGGCTCAAATACGTTATTATTATTATTTTTTAACCTATAGCTCTACAGAATACATGTCATCTGAGCTAGGGTAACTATCTAGGTGTGCACTTGAAATTCACAGGAAAAATAGAGTAAAAAAAAACATTATCCCAAATTCATTCACCAGAAAATGAACATTAAAGTTACTGGCTTAAGAATACAAATCATTATGAACACAACTTCATCAGATCTAAGAACAGTCATTGATGCCACAGAAAGATGCTGCAATGTGCTTTTAAAACACATGTAAGCATGGTGGCTCTGTTGAATCATTTAAGCATATTTTCTGTTAGCGTTCATTTAATTGGTGACAAAGGTAAATGAAAAAGAAAACAAAAACCAACCAACCAAAAAAATCCAAACTACTTAGAATAGCCAGAATGCATTTGATTTTCTTTAGTACACACAGCAAGAAGTGATCAGACAAACAGTAACGAGTTTGGTAGAGAAGGTGTGATTTTCCAGCGTTAGTACAAAAGTAAAAATGAGAGCTATCAGGAAAAGATTCTTCTGAAGGGAAATCTGTGCAGCATTAACTTTTGTAGCAGCAGCCAGTCTGCAGCAGGCATTTTGGAAACTTTAGCTGCAGCCATCTATTTACAAATCACGATTAGCGTTTCCTGTTAACTGTTGGTAGGGGAAGAAGAAAAAGTGTGGAGGAAGAAAAAAGATCTACATGTTGTTGAGCAATGAGAAACTGAATACTCCTCACCTGCCCCACATTAGGTTTTTAGCTGCTTGGAATAAGGTGGAATATTTCTGATTCCTAAATGTCTTCTGTGAAAGCTAGCAACATCTTTCCATGCGGCCATTAAGGTCCAAATTCATCCCAGATATAGCTGCAAAGTTGTGCTAGAGGTAAATGTGACCAATGTTCAATTACAGGAGTCCTGTAATGTGTCACATTGAGAACAATATCATCACTGTTCACTTGTACCAAAACAGCAAAAAGTCTCTGCAAGTCAAATAGCACGTTATCTTAATAAAAATATGGCCTTGTGCTCTGCAAGAGCAAAGTGGCAGCGTGTGTTATTAGACCTTAATGCTACATAATATTCAGGAATTCCAGGGGGAAACACGAGGTTTACATCAGTGCAACAGAGCCTGCTAAAGGCGAGGTTTAACCACCTAAAAGAGTGTAACAGAAGATCATATTTCACACTAATAGGATGCAATTTTCATTTCCCATTGAGAGGGCCTAATACAATACTGAGCTCGTGTTGCATTAAGTAACATCTTACCTTACAGCATTTGTAATATAAAAACATTTTTGTCCTCTCATCTCTTAGACACATCTGAAAAGTACACTGCATTAGGCTTAAAACGAGAACATGTACAGTTGGCCACATTATTTGTGAATGCTTCTTTTGTTATTATTTGTCCGCTCAAACCCATATCTGCAATATTCAACGTGTGCCAATTGTATAGATAACAAATAGAACCATTTAAAACACCATGTCTTTCACTCAAAATGGGTCGTATATGAAACCATTTATTTTCCTAGACCCATATGAAATCAAGAAATCTGAGTTTTAGCATAGTTTACTGCTATCTAAAAACTTGGGTGTTATTTGGTACAACAACTTAGGCCAGCGGAAGTTAAACCATCACTATCTTCACTTGATTTCTATTGTGGCAGTAATCAAATGTTTTGATTAGGATCCTTCTTTCTGAAGAACCAACACACATCCATCAAACACTGTCCTCCAGGAGATGCCATGTGCACTGTACAGATGCAATGAAGGGTGTGAAGCAATAACGGTAGCAGATGGAACTGGGACTGGAGGAATCTAGAACCTTAGGGTTCTTCTACACACATTTGATCATATACGTTAAGACTCCTCAGCGTGCAGCTGTTGAATAACACTGATTAATGGCTAGGATTTCATGTATAAACACTGGTAAGTTGCATCTGTACAAATACAGGAATGACCAACATTTTTTTGGTTTTGTCTTTAAAACAAAGAACAAAACATTGACCTTTCCTCTTGAACATTGCAAGTTTTTGCACTATTACCTTTGTTTGTTTAGTTTTCTATACTATTTTCTTTAGCACAGATAATAGTCCCAAAGCCACATATCAAAATAGAATATTTATGTTCTCTTCACACTCATTCCATTGTGGACAGAGCCTGTGTCTATAAATAAATACAAGCAAATACACTGATATGGGAGTTCCTAATTCAAATAGAAAGTTGTCTCAAATTTTAAAACTAGTCCTGCCAGTCTAAAATTCATTATTTGTTAAGTATCATCATCTGTCAGCATAAACCTGTTTAAAAAGCATCAAGTCAGCCTAACCGTGGCTACTATCAACAAAAGCATCATCATGTCCACATACCTAATTTGCGTTAAACGAGGACTAGTAGGGCATCCTGTGAAAACAGACACGATATCTGTTTTACTAACACAGAAGCAAAATTGCTTCAGACAAGTCCTTAGAGATCCCAGGCAAAGTACTACAGGGTTTAAAAACGGACATACACAAAAAGTTCAAACTCACATGACCGGTGATGGCTCTCTCCCACCCAAGCAATGCCCCTCTGATGAGCTGCAGGTCTCAGAGAGAAATGCACCTTCCTCCACTGTTGGTCATTAAATGAGCCCAGAGCAGGAGAGGAGTTGGCAAGCATAGGTGGAAATGTCTACAGAGAGGCTAAAATTGCTATCAGAGATGCTTATATGACTGCACAAATGCCATAAACCTTAAACGCTAACTAATAGGGAAGATTAGGAAGAAAAGAGATAGTAGAAAACAGTTCTGTGTATGCATATTTTAGAGTAAATCAGGACAGCTGAAAAACTAAATTCACATTGCAAAATGCATCACAGATTTTCAAAGTACAAGTGCCAGAAGCCTGTGCTTTCCTCATGCCTACGTTTGAACTTCAAGTCCAATCTACTGGTAGGCAACAAAAAGTAACAAAAACCATGGAATATCATGTAGTATTTGTATATTGGAAAGTCTTGTGCTCTGATAATAAGTTCTTACCGCATAAGAACGCTGTGTGCCAGTTTTGCTTAAAAAAAAAGTAAATAAATAAAGGAGGTCTTTTATTCTCTTTATAGTGCTCTCCTTTCCTTCCAACCCTCCCTCCCCTTTCCACTTCAGTGGTCAGACACCTTACAAAAATGTTAAGGGATACATAATCTGCATAAATAGGTTTTCTCCTTTTTGCATCCTTTGTCCAAAGGCAGGACAGAATGGCTCATCTCCAAAGCTTGCAGCATTTTTGGAACATTCTAGTTCTAAAACCATTCACCATAAGCATCTCTAAGATTTGGGCTATCCTAGCTTACTAAGAAGCATAAACAAGTTTGTGGAGCTCAAGGGATGCGTATTTTTGTTTTGTATTAGAAGAAAATTTTATTTGTTCAAGGATAAATTACTGGGAAAAGTCTGCATGAAACACTACAGGAAAACTGTAGTTGAAGAGATAACAAATACTACATGATACTTTGTTATTTTTGTCAGTCCTCTTATTTGCCTACCAGAAGATATTTTTCAAGAAAGCAAGATGACTAGAAGCAGGTATTTTTTTCCTTATGCAAGAAGGTGAGCTACCTGAAGGGCTGAACTGTACCTGAAGAGCTAAATCAAGATGAATTATATAGTGTTTCTATATCTGAAGTATTAAACTGTTGTTTAACAAATAAATCTTTGTCTAAATATTAGCATGGTCCCCTTTGCTGGTATCTCAGCATGTCTGACATGCACAATAAAACTAATGAGTTTGGCAGCCAGAAAATCATTCTTGCACAGAATCTATAAACACTCACCAGCACAAAATAGGAGAGAGAATCATTTCTTATAAGACCATAAAACAGAAAACTGAATTCCAAGTGGATGCAGTTCAATGTAGAAATGATACTACTTGTCCATGATGAGCCAGATGTTACCCTCAAAGATCTTCTTACTGTTTATTTTTTTTTCTTAAAGTACCTGATGTTGGAAGTTGAAAATTATGCCTATTAGTACCTCCTTAATTGAGTTTGGAAGACCTACTCTCAAGGTAAGAGGGAGTTTTCAGTACAGAACAGAGAGGAAAGACGGCATCATGTCTGAGGATGCATTCAGCTCTTTGTAGTGAGGGCTTCAGGTGTGATTTTACTCATTGTTTGGCCGCGGGTGTCTGCAACTCCCAGAACAAGCAGCTTAGCCCCACATCCTGTCAATCTGTATCTCTTGATGTTAAATAAATGTTTCTTCCTTCATGGCTATTTGGGAGAAAATACTGGACAAGAAAATCAGTAGGCATCCTCAGCTGACAGTGGGCAAAGGGAGAGCATCAGAGACCGGGGCCAAGGCAACAGTGCCAGGGGATGCAGCTGGAAGCAAAGGGGACAGACGTGCAGTCAGACTGGGACAGGACAAGGCTCCCACTGCCATGTGGCTGCTCCACACACTTCTGGCCCACTCACAAGGTTCTCTACTTTCCTTCTGGACAGTGGGTTTCCTAAGATACAGATTCTGTACTGTAGAGCTGAGCTGACACTGCATTTACATCCTCAGACTTCCACTAATTCTAAGTGGTAATATCTCAGGCCAAACTCATATAAAATGAGGTGATTCAAGTCGAGAGTTTAAACCACTTAAAATAGTTTACTTGCAAAAGAAATCAATACCTGCTGTATTTCGTTCTTATTTTTCTTCACGTTACTCAGGAATTTTTTTTTTATATCTTATCCGAGCCCCTTGGTGAATTTTACAGTTCTTTTAAACACCTCGTGTTTCTGTCACAAGTCAAAAGTTAAAGCCTCCTTGCTGTAACTTACCTCATAGAGATAAATCAGTGCCTAGGCTGATGTGAAAACCGGGAAATATGCTGCCAAAACGCACCGGAGTGGCACAGAGCTCTAGCTCAATGTGGGAAGGCAATCTGCTAACAACTTCACATCTCATCAGCCCATTAAAGAGCACAACTTTCACATACACGCATACAGATATATTCAAAACCACACAACTGCAAATGTAAGGCCATCTGTGGCATTCAGTGATGATGTAATGGTCATTTCAAGCTTCTAATCACTCACTTTTAGTTAGATGAAAGCCATGCAAACTAAGCATGCGTTTCTGGAGCTACCAACAGCTCCACTCAGTACTTTAGAAAAAAGCGCTAGCCATATGAAATTTGTATGGCTGCACTTATAATTTTATGATCTATTTTGCTTCTTACACAGTGAAATGTTACCAGGCAGATTTCCCACTTGAAAGCAACTCCACACTACTAAGACGCAAACAGAGCTCTATTAGCATTACAATATTTTAGTGACCCCAAGTGACAAAAATCAATGAATATATGACTATTTAGTGATTTCAATTAATGCTTTTACCAGTTAAAAAAAAAATCATTTTCTACACAGTTTAATTAAGAAAGAGACACTTTCCAAATCGAATCCAACTGAGATACAAATGTGCCTAGATGAATCAACTGCCTATGAAATAAACATGCATCTTTACCCCAGAAAAATTGGATAATTCATTATAATAGCAAGGACAAAAGCTAAGATCTTTCCTTTATGGGAGAAAATGGGAGAGGTTCAAAATACTTAAGAAGTCTACAATTCTGTATGATCCTTGAAGTCTCTTCCAACCCAGGACTTTCTATGAAAATATTAATATTTTGTTGTGCAAGCATACAGAAGCATATACAAAATATTTTTGTTCAAAAAAAGGTATTCTATAGTGTCAGTAATAAAAACAACTTCAACAATGAATCAAAGAATTGAGTTGTATGTAACAAGCTTTGCATAGAAAAGCATGACTATGTAATTTATCCTACTGGGAGAGTACAAATGAGCCTGTCAAGGCACTTATTTTTGTTCAGGCTTTCATTCTTCTTTCCACTGATGGGCACGCTCAAGGAAATTAAGTACTTAAGTTTAAATAATCATGTTTTTTTTTGCAATTAAGTATTTGATAGAAGTCACTGTCTGAAATTCAATTAATAAAACTCTACCCTTTAATTAACTTATTAAATTGTTAAATGCTTGAAAAATTTCTTCAACACCTTGTAAACTGGAACTATATATGTATCAGTTGTATGACATCATGTTTAACTGGAGAAATAGGGCAAAAAATAAGACCAACACAACACTGACCAAAACAAGGATTGGAAAAAAAGTAAATGAACAACCACAATGCTGAGAAAAGCAGATTGACACAATTTCTGTATCTAAGCATCCAAAGACTATAAAAGATCACAGTACGAGCATTAGTCAACAATTTGTGCTATCACTATCAGACCATGTAAAAAGGCAGCCTCCCTCCTGACTATAAGCTCCTTTTTAAGTACTGGAAGGCCACAATGAAGCAATCCCCAGAGCCTTCAGGCTGAACAATCCCAGATCCCTCAGCCCCTCTTCATAGGAGACATCTCCACATCTTCTGCTCTTGTCAGGGGGACTCCAACTTCTCTTCCAGCGAAATACCACATCTCTCTTCTGAGTAATCTCAGGTTACCTGAGATCTCGGCAGCAGCTCTAGACTTTACCTTTCAGAAGTCAGAAATCTTGCCACATATCTCCTTCTAGAAGATGAGGAGAGAACTTATGGCTAGTTAATTTTCTTTGAAGAAATCTACTGAGAATAGTTTCGCCTGGAGACTCTCATCTTTCACTTAAATGTTTCTCATAACCCCTAACTTCCTTACCAAGGAACCAGCAACCTGCTTCGAAACCCATCTGAACTGAATTGCAGTCTGAGTGAACTTCCAACCTAAGTGACCTTGTAGAAACCTAAATGTTGTTTCCCATCCACTTATCTCTGCCATCTGAAACCTCCTTCTATTCCGTCAGCTCTTTTCTTTCTGCAAAACCTTCTTGTTTTCCATCTTCACTTGAGAAGGTAAAAGACAGCTAAAAGAGCAGATTTTTTTCTTTTGCAGACAGTCTACAAAAGCTAGAGTTATTTTGCCAAGTTGCCAGTAGAGGAAGAGATGTAGCCAAAAAGGAGTTTTGGCAGTATATCTGTACATTGAATTTCTGTTGTCCTAGAAAATTAAGTAGGTATGTAAGGACTGACTTTTCTTTAACCTGACTGATGCCAGTACACTGGGAAAGCTTTGAAGTACAGTACTCTAGCTGCAACATCTAATTAACATGAGAAGTGGCACAAGAATGCTGTTAATTATGAGTCACACTGTCATTCGTTTCAGTGCTCAAAATATTTAGACTATATGATGTTGCTACCACAGAAATTAAACCTCAAGAAAAGTATTTCAGTTCAAACTACACTGATTGTTTTAGAAAGTCTGAATGTCAGCTGTATTACAACAGAATACCAGCGAAATTCAGCCTTGGGTTCCTTTTAGTCCATTCACAGGAAAATGACAGGTAAGGGCTCTGAGTGAAGAGCCTATATATTCAGGTAACATTTCTGGCATGTTGCCAAGAAAAAAGGCAAAAGACAAGTTGTCTAAGCTCCAATATCACTGTCATATGCTCTTTGTTACAGTGCCAGAGATGTTTTAAAGGGAGATTTGGCTTTTTGAACACCATTAATAGGCTTCCTCAGAGTTTTAATTAGTAAGAGATCCAAGCAGTAGCTGACAGCTGGCAGAGTCTCCTGTCATGAGTTAAAGTCAACCTAATTAAGATTCTGGAAGGAAAACATCTTCTTTCCAACACCCTACTCAGTCAGGCTTGGTTGGAAATGCAGTATGGAACCTTTTGCCTTGACAACAGCATAACCTTGAAAATACAGCACTTCCAAACAATAATAAACAAAGTGATTTCTTCATATGGAAATTTAGTAAATCTCCTGATATATCTCTGAAATGTATTCTTCCCCTTAACAAATGTTAATACAATTTAAGATTATCTGTCATACTTAAGATTTGGCATTTTATTTCTGAGTCCTTTTGCGCTGCAGGAGTCATGGACAGTGACCTAAGTTGCCCCTAAGAGGTGACTCAACTTATTTTCCCCTGCTCCTTTGCAGTTACAAGCCTATTTAGCTATTTACAGTATGAGTGAAAACTGAAACAGATTTACATGGGCAAAGGGGGATTATGTCTTAACTACAAGCCAAGGGCTGTCTGGTCAGCTCAGGTTCAGTTGCCAGTGTGAAGTTCCAGGAGTCCATCCTCTCTCTATTTTACTGTCTGGAGAGAACCAGCACTCAAAGCAGACAAAGTCTGTCATTCAAGCTTTGCCTCTGAAGCAGTATAGCCACAACTAGCTCAAACTTTGTCCTTCTGTTTTCCTAATCCAAACTTATAAGCAACTAACAAAAGCCTACCTGCTTTTTTTTTTTTTTTTNNNTTTTTTTTTGGTTACACTCAAGATGCATTTTAGTTGTGAGATCCAACCTCAGCTTCTACTTTATGTTTACCTGAAATTGTTTCTGCCTACTGTGAGTTTCCAACATCTTGCCTACTCCTGTCACAGGAGGCTGCGGACAGTTGAAGATGTCTGCTGAATACTGTGTGGTTAAAAAACAAACAAACAGCACATACCATTGCCTGGAGTAAGGACTGCCTTGAGTTCAGTACATACACAGTACAGAATCCCAGCAAGCTCAAGTACAGATGCAAGGACAGATTTGAATAAAAAAAAAAATCAATCAGAATTACAAGATAAATTATCCACTCTGTTTTTTTCCCCCTCCACTGCCTTTTTCTACCACATACTCACACCTCGGCAATGACTTGACTCTACTTACTTCTTACTCATTCTGCACATGGCTTCAGTCTCCACTACTATAATATAATGTACAATCATTTCTCTCTTTGCAAATGTAATAAGATTGCAGCCATTCTAGTGTCTTCACATTTTACAGTCCTTTTAGACAGTTGTACATGACTGCGGAAGCTGCAAAGCAGTCAGGAATCAGGCCTGTGGTACTTAGAGTGATTACAATGAATATGGCAATAATCCCCCTCTTTGTTAAACAAAATCCTACAAAGTGTGTATACAGAGAGGTTAAAGCCTCTTGGAGCAGCTGCTAAGATGCTGCTTAGACTGCTCACTTATACTAATAAAACTAGCAGCAGCCTTACACGTGATTTTGATTCTTTGTACAGAAGTTGTGTGGTGCAAAGAATAAGAAGATACAGGAGATCCAGGGCAGCCCAGCCAGTACAAGATGCAAAGACTCTCAAAGAATTTGTACCAGAAATCTTTTCTGTTTCCCCTAGTCACACCTGAATAATCTATATTACAAGGCCTCGGAGCAAGTGTTCAGTGTGTTGCCATTTTGTACTGCAATAAGACCATTGACAAAGCTACCCTGGAAGTACATGACAGTATTATGAATATTAGTATTTGACATTGGTTCAGTCTTTTATATCTTTTGGAGAGTGCTTTCATCCCTCCTCTACCAAAGACTAAGAACGAGCTGCATTTTACTGATGACGTATTGCTCTTCAGATATTCAGAAGGCTGGCTACAGGGCCACAAACAGGAAAGCTGCATTTTCTTCAAGCTACCGTATTTTATAGACAGGCAGTCTCTTTGTTTTATACTTTCAGTATTACATTTTCCCTTCCTTAAGTCAGCTAATTTTACTTCTGCCTTTTTCACTTCAGCTCAATATCCAAGTAACAGTCCTAAGTCCAATGCAGTTAACATCTTATTTTTGCTTTTCCATCACTGTGTTTTCCTCTGCAAAAACAGCGCACACAATTTATTTCCATTATCAGGACACCTTCCTTGACTTAAGCTGCTGTGGCATTCACACTAAGTACATAGTTAAAACACTTCTACTTCCATTGCAGCCTGGCCACGGGCAGCACGCAGCAACATCTGTCCTCCCAGCTTCAGTCCCTCTCCTTCTTTCACCTTCTGTCCATAGATTGCTCCAGATTTCCCTGAGCACCAAATATCATTTGCCAGCTAGAACTTGCTACCACTGTTGTCCACTCAGCTTTCAAATACCTTATTTTTCAAGGACCTTGGCTGTAGCTCTGGCAAATATGCTCACTAGTACATATACCTTCTTTTAGAATTAACTAAAAGACCAAACCTTAAAAAAAAAAAAGATTTTTCAAAGACAATACAAGAGGACATACAAGCAAAATGTAACAGTTATTGGACAGTATCCTGATTAAAATGCACTTCTATACCTGTATGTAATCTTTGACTTAAAGAAGCTATGATTTAATAGCATGCAAGCAAGGCCAACAATATTAGTTCATATAACACCTCTTCTCTAGAAGATATTACCTAAGAATAAAAAAGTTGTCATAGACTCACAAATGAAAAAACAGCTAAGCTTCTACCATACGATTATATGAAGTGCTAGTTTCATCCCTGAATTTAAGCATCTCATCCTGGCAAGTTCAGATTTACATGAATTTTAGATCTGTAACAAAACTTTAACATCACTCCACGACTCTCAGTTAACATACCCTATTCAAATGTGTCTTCCACCTGCCTCAGAGAACACCTCATCTCCCTCCAGGCTCTCCTGAGATGCTAGCATCTAAAGCCCTGCAAACTACCTAAACAATACCAATGTTACTATCAGAAGACTTTTAGCTATTTCCAAAGGCTACCAAGCCACGTAATGGTCTACAGTTATGCCACCAATCTACTCGTAGCTCACGTAGCTCAGAGAAGCATCACTAGGCTCTCCAACACTTCTCCTCCTCATGCAGCCCTAGAGCAAGCGCTTATGCAACCATCCTAAGACAACACTGGGGGCTGACTCAGCTGAAAGAGGAATCTGGCAGAGGCAGGAATGTTTTGTAACCTAGTTGTTTCCCATGTTTGGCTCCCCCAAAAGCCATCTGTTAGGGTTAAGGAAGGCAAGGAGCAATACTGCATAAGTAGATGTTTTTTATTGAAAATTATGCCATATCCTTGCCTCATTTTTGTATAAAATCCTATGGAATGAGGCACAAAATAAATACATATATGCATATTCACTATTTTAGGAAAGAGTAACAGAAGCAGAGCCATACATCAGAGTAAGGAAAGGGTGTGGACATTCACAGCTTCATGCAGTTGCATTGGGGGAAAAAAGGAAGACTGAGAAAGAACCATAACGCAGTTTAGAAAATTTCATACCTCAAGACATCATATTAAAACAGATCTAAGTCCCACAAAACCAAAACAAATTCAGACCACATGCCCCTCCTCCTCCACTGAGGTTGCTTTCCCCTCATAGCTTCAAGAGGCCTCATGTCACTTTTGGTGAGGAAAGTAATGCAAAATACAACATTGTAGATCTGGGACTTTCAAAACTAGGTTGTCAAACTAAGCAGTGACCTACTTGTAGTGCAGGTTCACCCCTCCACCTCCAAGTTACCACCCAAGAGAGTATCCAGGAACGGCGCTGTGGCATGATGGACAGCAAGCAGGGACCCCAGGTAACACTGGCAGGGGCCAAGACAGCAGGCTTGAAAACACATACCTGCAGGGTCAGAAGTTCCAATAGGCTCCTCTGTAGCTCTGCAATAGTTGTACAGGGTCAGGTCCAACGATAACCTCAGAAATGTGGAGGAAAGTCCAGGAAAGAGGTGCAGAGAAGGCCACCTGTAGCCCTTACCAGAGGAAGGAAAAAGACCTCTCACTGGACGTTAAACTGGGCCCAGGTGGGGCCAGGCAGGGTCGTTAGGGCCCACTGGGCCCAACATTGCTCTCACAAAATGTGGCTCATTGCTTCAGGTAGGGTTGCACCTGTTACAAACCACAGCTGGTGATTTTAAGAACAACATTTCAAAGTACAAAATCCTGCATTAATCCATTATTCTAAACCAAGGAGCCTGGTTTTCTCTTACAACTCTGTTTTTATGTCCAGTTTGAAAAAAAATAAATTAAAACTTGAATACACCTAAAGTCAACCCTAATCTTAGTCCAAAGTGCTTGCCGAACACCTTATTTACAAATTGCACGTTCTTTATTAACTTTCTACATCAATAAAGATGAAGCAGCTTTGCTGTGGACAGGAATAGTTGTAGGAATCCATGGCTGGGTTTAACTTTGGCTCACAAATGAGTCAGCAGCCAGCTCAAAAGTACCTGTAGAGGTTTTCCATCACATGAATCAAGAAAAAAAGGAATTCAGTAATTAAGAGCAAGATGTTAAGCTGATGCATAGTTCTTTAGCTCCTCAACTTCAGTGGTGTGCTACCAATTTGCATTAGCCAGGATTTGGCCAAGGGAATATTTGGTTGATGCCAACAGTTTTACAGGCATATATGTAGTAACTAGAAGATTGGTATTGCTGAATTAAAGAACATGATGTGAGACAAATATTAAAGGCAAACACAAATTTAATGTAAACTATTTACTAATTTAAGCTGCTCCAGTGTAGAAAATCTACACATTCTGGTATGTTGAACTACTATAAATTTTGGTCTATTCAATTTGGTATTCTGCCAGAAAAAGTGGACAACAAACAATGTTTTAGAGGCCTTTACATCCTGTTATATCTGTTCTGTTTCCATGAAACAGCATGAAAGGTGAGTATATGGAGTTAAATTTATCCTGATCCCCAAGGCAATCAGTGTATTCCTTGGAGTATGAAATTTGATCATACTTATTATCTTAGCTTGCATAGCTCTGACTGTCCTTCGTGCATATAAAATATTTCAGTCTTCTTAGAGATCCTGCACAGCTTTCGTCTTGATAACTTTCTCAGGCAGGAATCCTACAGTTGGGTTGTGCTACCTGCGAAGTCCAGTGACCTGAATGCCAAAGCATCAGATTTCATCACGAAGAGTTTACACCACAGGCCAATGTGGAATGGAAGCACATGATAATGGGACAACTTGGGAAAGCTTCAACTGTCATTGTTAATGCAGCACCTGTTCTAGAAGTAAAATATACTCTGTCCTAAGCAGTTGTCAATGCTAGTTCTTTCAGGGACACTAATTTTAACCTCAGAAATTGACAAATGATTTTATACTTGGCAGGAAGAGCGAAACAGTCAATGGAACCTAACTGAATAAGAAATCACAAAACACCTGAGATGAAGAACATGTTTTTAATTGCTTACCTCTTTCTCACCTTAGCATCTGCCTGTGATGGATGATGTGACAGAAAGATCCTCACTAAATTCTAAGTAAATTAGGATTAGCAGAAGTGGCACTGCATTTATCTTATTCGGTACTAATTCCTTGTTTCTTTTTACTGTCATCCTTTGGTTTTCTAGTTCATGGCATTATTCAGTGCAAAGGCTGAGATAAAATGGCTGGAAGATTAATAGAGTGGAAGGAAGGGCTGAAGGCCAAGTGTTCTGATGACGCACAGATTAAGTGCGTTAAGGAGACACATTATCATCAAAATATGTCTTTATCAATGACAAAATTTGTTAAATTACCCAATGCAAAAAATGGTGTTTCTGAACATAACATAGTTTGCTTTCACATAACTGACAAAAGAACATGCAGTAAGAAGGAAAACTTGTTGTTATTCCCACAAAGTGCCTTAGTTTGCTGCTCATTAAAAAGGTGAATTATAACAAAGTTAATTATTTAAGCAATAGTGCAAAGAGAACCATAAGTGCTCAATACTTAAAAAGCAAGATAAATGTGCTATTTGCTGTTCCAAGTTGTTCCAGCAAAAAACCTTAGTGTTATGGCAGCGGTTGTCCAGCACTATATAAATGCCACACCACACACACAACTATACACCAGAATTACCTGGGCAATACTGGTAAATGCTCTCTGTGAGAAAACACAATGTACTGAGTCGATGAACACCACACCTCACAGGAATGTTGCATTGTTCACTACCCAATTAAACCATATTCATCACATTTGAGAATACAGCACTAACTCAGATGGCATTGTAATTGCAAACTCATTTATTCAACAAGTACATTGAGCACTGTAACTTTCATTTGCTGTAGTACTACAAGAACACCTCGAATATACGAATAATTATTTCTCAAAAAGCATGCTGTCAAGGTTGAGAGAAATTAATTTGGAAACAAGTGGCATACTCATTAGTATGTTTCCTTTTCTATTTGGATGCCTCCAACACAATCCTAGTAAGTACTTTTGAGGAAATAATTGACTCGGTCATTCAATCTGAACATATACATACGTAGTTCCGAAAGTAATGCCTCCTATGTATTTCCACGGAAATCACAACAGATACAGAGAGCACAATAGCATCATTTGATAGCACAAGTTATCAGTTACAAAGATCACCATCATTAGCTATGCACTTTCAGAGATGAACAAGAGCCTACATGCCGCGCTCGTAACAACCTGCACCAACAGAGGTGCCCTGATACTGTCAGTGCTGAAATAGACAACCCACCTCCTCACTGTGCTCACATCAACTGTTTGGTCTCCATAAACATTCAGCAAGTGTCAATGAATGTCAATGGGTTTTCTTTTTTCCCCAGAAAGGAATTCAATGACACACCTTTGCTCTATCCGCGCTGCCATGTCAAACATCATTGTGTCAGATGCCCCTCTGCTGCCATCTGTCACACAGCAACAACATGGAAGGGGATGTTGGTGGGAAGGTTCCACCTCTAATGCTGCACCACCAATATTCACCTCTGACATTGTGGGCCAACATAATAAAATAGGAGGCATTACTTTCGGATCTTCCTGAAAGTTACTAAACTCAGACACATCCGCAGAATTTACACATTGAAGGCTCAATTAAAAACAAAATATGAAATCAGTTTTCTAATCATAATAGGTCATGTTGTCTCATGACAGCAGAAACATAACAATGTTCATATCAGGTGCTGACACTGAACAACTGCCTTGGTATTCTTAATTTTTTCCTTCTCTTTTGTGTAATTACTTTCTCATCTATACATTTTGTGTTACATTTCTTATCGCCTGCTGTATTAGCAATCTGATTTTTGTAAAAGCTGTAAACCTGCGTGTACACATGTGTGAGCACATAGAAAATAAACACGCATGTGACTCAAAACATGCAAGTAAACTGGTAAGTAGCTGTCAGCAGTTTTGTTAACCTCTTGTTTCGTTTACCCTATCTTTCCTGCCATATTTCAGGACCCTAATCAAGGTTTCTTGGAAAAATTGTGCTAAGCACTTTGGCTTTGCGGCAGACCTGAAGACTGAAGCAATACAGAAATGCTCCAGACACATCCATACATACACATATTAATATAAATAATGTATGTTAATGGTGTCAGTTTGGCAAATCACTCGATGTCTTGATTATATTTAAATATCAGACAACATAGATTCTAGATTCTAAATTGAAGGCAAAGTACTTTAATTTTAGGCTAATTTTATTTATTACTTTTTAAAAAATTTTTAAGTCTAGTCTTGTTCGTTTGTCCTCGAGCATGTGGAGTTGATAACACACTGCTGCTGAGGCTTTTTAGTTGATTTGTCAGAGATTACGAACTACAACATTCCAAAACTGAAGCTGGAGAGTGAATAGACTCAATAAAATATTTTATAAGTATGCTTTCAAAATGCTTCCAAGAACCAATGGTGATAAGATGGCTTCAAAAGCTGAAGGATTAAGGAATCAGAATATAATTTTAAGTTCTAAACCAGAACCAAATGCTGTATGATTGCTCTTCTTGAGATTGTTTGCTACAAAATCACAGTGGAGGAAATTTCCTCATGGACTTTGAGAAAATCTGAATAGTCTTTGTCAAGACATCTGGGGAAAATAAAATAAAATAACCCTCTATTTTGCAGATGAAGACTTCAATTTCATAAAATACTATAAAATAAGGTGAATTTTTATGAATATTAAAGATCCACAGAAATAAAATATATTTTCATAGTGACCAAGATCTATAGCTCAGGGGTTTTTAACCCCTGAAAGATTCATGATCTAGTTAGTTACAAGATATGTAAGTGAGGATTCATGGCAGTAAATGTGACTCATCACAGCTGAAGAGGTGATGAATTGTCAGAAATAACAGATACAGCAAAATGCTTCAGGTCCTATTAATTCATAGATTTCATTTTAAGCATCAGTAATTTCCACATCTAAAAGCATAAATGCAATTAATTAAACTGCAATTAACTGATGTTCTCTCTGATCACACAAGATTAGCTCGCTGCAGACAGATTGTGTTCATATACCTAGTCCTAAACTGTAGAGAAAAGAATGGGAACTTTCAAACCAGGTGGCTCGGGTCATGCCGAGCTCTTTGGAGCAGCCATCCTTATAAATAGACCAGTAAAGAAACGAACTTCACAGTACAGCAAACTAGTGACCTTTGAGTCACTAGTCATCAGCCCTGCTGGGTTACCTAGTCGCTGCAATCGCCTTGCTTTTACAGCTCAGTCCTCCAGCTACGTTTTGCTCAGACATCTAAACCAAAACTAATTTCGCTGAGACCTTTGGCCTCATATATAGAGTTCATATTCATTCTTTAGGGAAACTCTGTTAGTCTGTCCACCTACCGAAAGACTAATTCATCTGAAATATTGAACAATGAGAATAAATAATCCAAACCTATTAGCTAGTACAAACAACTGGATTATTGTTTGCCACTGCTCTCTTCTCTGTGTTGTCAAAATGCCATCACTACGATTTGCTACGCACTTGCAATTCAGCAAAAGTTGAAACTCTGCTCTGAGAAGTGTAATTCTAAGCACGGTAATTTTCTAAGCATTGCAAATTATAAACATATTGGCTTAAAGTGAAAAACAAAGCCACGTTTATTTCTGCTGGTTGTGGAACTTTCATAGTCAAGATAGGGAAGTTTTTATCAGCTCTTACAAAGTACTGGCACGTACTAATTAGACTCCTAATATTTCTCAGATAAGTTTACATATAAAGGATGTATTTCAAACAAGGTTCTTGAAGTTTATTATCAGAATCACCCAACAGTGGATTACCCTAATGAAACATTTTTACACTAACAGTTTTCCCCATGCTATTGTGAGTTTAAAGGGTATCAAAATCTTCCTGGTAAACAAGGCTACGGTAACTGAACATGTTCCAATTGATTTTGAAGCATTTGTGTTCCCTTCTGCTGACAAGACAGTGGGAAATTCTAATGAAGGAATACATAAATCAGGTAGAAATGCAAAGTAATTCTACAATGAGTTGGTTTACACTAGTTTCAGGATTATGCTATGAGGTATATGGAGGATATTTTCTACTGGCTTAAACATAGGAATTTGCATATTAAGCATGAAATGTTCAGAAGTAGGCAGTTGTTCTGGGAACATATTTTTCCTTGCACTTCGCTGGGTTAGTTTCCTGTAATCAATTTGTATAGTTGCATACTGATACTCCCACAATTTGACAATAGACAGTCACATTATTTTGTATATTTTGAGTGGAATTTTGAATTATATTATTCATTTTCAACTGAAATAACCCTCATCTGTGGGTAATTGTGTAATTTTTAATCAGGGAACTGGTATCAGTTCAATACAGTCAAACAGTAAAATTGCTTTTCCTTCCATCAATTCTGAATTTGGCTATTTGACTTCAAAAGGACTTTTTATAAAAGTTAAGGCACGAATTGGAAATATTATTGGAGATAAAAAAAAAAAAAAAAAAAGGCTGAAATGGTTGGGGCCTGTAGTGAAGAGATCTAGGACACATTCCTAGTGCCTCTGACACTAATCTACTTTCAGGCACCAGGCAAATCACTTAAGGTCTCATGTTTTAATCCTCATTAATGAAAGGAAAGTAATTCTTCCTTTCTACGCTTACAGGCCATCTCTTTGCTTCAAAAACAGTTTCTTAACTTAGGAGTTTTTCTGTCCACATGTACATATGTGTGTATCTTTATATATAAAATACACGTATAAATGCTAGTATAGACATATAAACATATAATTAATCTGCACTTCAAATGTTATCAGTGGTATGGATTCTAAGCACTGACATCATACAAGATGGACAAGACATCTCCACAGAATTTAACTATCACAGTGTAGAAGTAAAGGAGTACAGAAGCAGGAGCCTGGAGTTTGTATGGGAAGACACACACGTGTGGGTGTCTATTTTTGTATGCACTAAGATTAATCTGACTTCTGGAGAAAAGGGAGCGAAACAAAACCTGGCAACACATGGATAGCTTAACACTTCTGATCTGAAAAGGGCAGGTGAACAAATCTCTTTCACTGCTAGTGTTTCAGTACGAAGACATGCAACATATGAAACAACATAATTTACTTTGACACATCATCATTATTTGTTAAGATAAATTAATAAACAGCACCTTTGGGTGCAGCCAATTCATTCAGTTCCTGTCACAGTTGATTAAAATATCTGACTGAATGTAATAAAACTGAGACTGCATTAATCTATGATAGTTTCCTTTGTTACTTAATGCAGAACAATTACTGCTTATTCATTGCACCAATCACAATTTTCTCATAAACAGTAAGCGTTTCTACCTCTTGCTTACAGTGTTGAAATGAAAAGGGCCATTACTCACGTTTTATTATTGCTCAGAGCTCTTAGTTTCTGTGAAGTAGAGCAGTAGCAGTGATTTAAATGCGTAACATACAGTCTAACTAATCACATTTGTTTGAAAGATCCATGATTAGCAATATTAAAACAAAATCACAATGTCTGAACATTCTATAAATTTAATCCTAGAATGTTCTACCTTCTAAAATAATGATATTCCAGTAGCGTATGTATGCTGCAGACAACTTCTCATCAGCTTGAGTATTATAAATAAGAGTTGCATTCACAAATCATCAGTATTCCACTCTAGTAGCACTGCCCTTTGCAAAACACGTTCAGGTCATCCTAATTTAATTCCTCAGTTTTTGTATGCTGTGAAAATAAAAATATTTCAAGCTGATCTTTTAAACTGTCTATGATTACCATCCTCCATTGGGATATTGCAGATTTCTTTTCCAATCACTGTGCTTTACTACCCAGCATCCCTCTTTCTCATTTTACTGCTACTACATTTTGGTTCTGAGGCAGGAACATTCTCTTATGGCAGACATACAATTATGTCAGCCAGTAGCTTCCACAGAGAACAAGATTGTCTTTATCCTATCTAAGCTTCATTAGAGAGGCATGACAGTCTCTTCAATTGTTACTTCACATCATTCTAGCAATTCAAGAATATGCTATTTTTATACTTTGCAATCTGTAAATGCTTACTACGTATGGGAATCAAGAACAAAGGGTTAAATTAAGCCCCACCTGAATTTGTGTAGTATCAATATAGCCATTGACTTAATCCAAAATTTCATTTTCTCTCAATTATTTATGCTTAAGATCTTTATTATGTCTGCTGAACTTTTCCTGCTTATACAGGCTTCGCTATAATAGAGATCAGTGGTATGAATGCAAGCTCGACTGGCAGAAATCGCTTATTTCTATTACTAGTACTGATTTCCCACTGTGACTTTTGATAAGTTAATTAAACTTAATTTAGTAGGATCTGTGGGTGCTAAACACATTGAAAATCTAACCATTTTAAATAGGGAGCCCAATTATGGTTTAAATCACCTAACTTCAGGTGGCTACGTTCCCTGCACTGCTTAGAAATTCCAAACAGTAGGCTCACAGTTGCATTATCAAGATTAATCTGTTAATGCAAGACAGTTTGGTAACCATTACTGTCCAGTAGGACCACTTACATGTAAACTTTACCTCAGATCTTTTGTGGAGCCTCTGAGGCTATAATAGGCAACAAGAACAAACATTTTTGATCAGGAAGGAAGCTACTTCCTCTACATTTCAGAGTCATTATGGATAAACCAGAATAATAAAACAAAACAACAACAAAAAACAATCAACCAAACAAAAAAGGTACTCTTCCCAACATTTCCATTAATATTTATTGGAATCACATCAACTATCTAAATGCTTTTCTGACCTTTACTTGAATAATATGAATGCTTCATATTCATTAATCAATTTTATTTGCAGATTACCTTTGGATCCTTCTCTAATGCCAAAAAGCCAAGAACTGGGTTTGGCCAAAGTCAAACAGAATGAGGCTGACTGAACCGCAAACAGAAATCCTGAAATGACAAGGCTGCTGCATATCAACAGTCATTTTTCCACCATTCTGCAGTGGAAGATAGAAATTTCTTCTAATCATTAATGGCTTGTTTTCTTGTGTCACAGAAGTATATGTAATATGAGACAACTCAAAATATGCAGCACACATGGGGAAACAGCACTTTTTAGGAGCTGTAACTCAGAAATGCCTAAGCAGAGTTTGCTGCAGCTTCAACAGACACACCTCTATGCTAACTGCAGGCATAGAGGAAGACAGCATTCATAACCCGAGCTGTCATAGCCTGGAGGCAAAATCAAGGGAATAAAGCTTTTCGAGTTTTTCCTTCCTCTTGTAGCTGTTTCCCAGGCAATTTCCTGCATATGATGAAGAAGGAGCCAGCTGTTCCCTTGGGAGCAGCTCACCTGTGTGTCACACACCTAGGTCAGCTCTAAAGCCTGACACAGTCAACCTCTGTGAAAAAGGCAGTGCAGCATTTGGACTTGCTGCTGTGGCACATTTCCTCTGTTGGGAGCTTCATATGTAATGAAGGATTGAACAGACATTCTTTTTCTGTATCTTTGCTAGAAAGTCAATATTAAAAGCACTGATACTCGGACCTCTTCTATTCCATTTAATTAAGAAATGCAGAAACGTGAAGAGTGATGGATGGAAAGGGCTCGGTCTCAACCCCAGTGAAGTCAAGGGAATGACTCCTCATAAGATGGGCTTTGCATTAGACACTAGGTGCCACATGGCTGTGCAGACTGCCAACATAATCACTATAGTATCAGAAAATAACTTGTTACTAATAGACACTGAAGACTACTGAACTTCCTGTGTTTAAAAAGAGAAAAAGAAAAAAAAAAGAAACAACAACAACAAAGAGATTTTGCTTCTAAGGCTGCTTAAGCTTCTTAGCTCTATCAAAAAGCACGAAAACGGTCAAGAAAATGAAACTGAGAGGAGAAAAAAAGAAGCACTTGAGATATTTTTGAAAGAATTAAGTATTAGTAGAGGATGATACGAGGGAGTACAATAGAGTCACAAAGTTTGAAGCTTTACCTGCCCTCTGCCATTAAGTGCAATGACTATCTCCTGCTATCTGCCACGGGAAAGGATGCTTTGTGGGAAGAAAAAGCATTTTTGTAATCCTAGCCATTGTTCTTCCTGTTATTATTAAACCCTTGCACAAAGGAAATTCAGTAGGTTCTTTGAAAACCAAAGACTATATTAAAGAGAGATTTCACTTTGCAAATATGCAGCCTGTAAACACAGAAGACAAGAGGTAAGTAATACAGTAAAATATAAAACAACACAGAAAAAATCTCATGCCATTATTTTAATTATTGCTCTCCTGGATGTAAAATGCTTTGTACATATGAGATGTACTCCAGTGCTCATCTGTTCTAGGAACAGATGTTTTAAAGCAGCAACATAGTGATTATGCAAAGCATAGCAAGGGCTACTCTAATAAGACAGTATTTAACACAGACAACAAATGATTGACAAGAAAGGTATATGAGCATGTGGACGAAAATATAAACTTATGCCATTTTTTCTTAACTTCAAACATTTCCTTTAAATTTGAAGACATGTATTGCTTTTTCTCTTACAACATACTTTATGAACAAACGATGTAAAAAATAAATTGCCATTACATGTTACTCAGTGTACTTTAAAGACAAACAAGGTTTAGACAGGCATCATGTCACTCATAGAATAGATAGCATTCTAACTTCACTTGGTGCTCTGCATTGCAGTGTCTTCTTATGTATCTTTAAATTCATGAATCTTAGCCCAAGACAGCAATATGGGCTAGAGATTCAAGATACAGTGGGTGACATGTGGCATATAGTTTCAAAATATATTACATGTTGGAATTATTTCCTCCCATCATTGTGCCAGTATTCATTGTCCCTCAGTGTCCCTTTGGAAAAACTAGTTCAGCAGTTTATGAGACACTGTGCTTCAATTAAATTATATGGATTAAAAATAAATCTTCCTGTGGGAAGATTTACCCTACCCTTTTCCCAACATGCACTTCCCATCTCTTACTTCTGACCTTCTTCCTAGCTCCAAACACACTGTAGACTAAATTTACAGACAGGAGTTGGATGAAGTCCGTTAGGTTTATTAGGTCTCTTAATGTTCATACAAAATAACGTGTAAGAAATACATCCAGGAAATATGTTCCTGTGAATCTTGAGCAGAAACAACAGCAAAAGAAGGAGCTGAAATGCTTCTCACCAAATACATAAAATGCTGGTGTTATGCCAAGGGAAAAGGAGAACAAAGGCCAAACATCTGATACTGAAAGGTCAAAATTTGGCTGGTGTGAATGGTGTGGGGCAAATGGAGACAGTTTTTTCAAGCTACCTAAATTCCATGAAAAGAAGAGATCGATTTTCAGTATNAGCATAACTATAATGGAGCTATACTGAAAGTTTTACTATGAAATATTAACACTCAACTATATTTTGCAGGTAAATATATGGATTAAATACTACTGACATTTGAAATGGTTCTCCCAACGTTTGCTCTACAAAGTACCCCAAAATAACTGCAGGCAATAGCCACTAGTATTGAAAGAGTTTCGAAGCAAATCTCCGTGATTATGGCTAATATTGTACTGGGGACACTTGGAAAACCAGTAATTGTATATATTTCGAAACAATCGTTATTCTGTTTGGTACTGCTGAGAAACCGTCAGTTCCATTGCTGAATACGATCCCTAGAATGTAACCTCAATCAAAAGATACAATAATAACATTGATTTCCAATTCAATTTTTAGTTTTCCAATAAACTCCTGACACAGTAGCTGTTATTTTTTCTCCATGAAGCATATTTTGAACATGATCTCTTTTTTGTGTCTGCATCTTATGGTTATTTATTTTTTAATCATTATTAATAGAACACATCTTACAGCTTCTTTCCTTATTGTTTTCATTTTGTCCAATATTTTGCATTTATTCATCTTAATAGCAGACTTTTTCTCTTCTTTTATTTAATGCTCCATTTATTTAACCTTAGCTTGAGAGGAACAAATACTTTACAGCTCAGACAAGAAGTCTGAATAAATCGGTACAGTGAGTGTAAACTCCACAGGGTAATCTGTAAGTGTAGATTATGCCTTCTACAATAAAATATAACTATGAAGTACTTACACCTAAAAGCTATACTAAATTTTAACAGTACACCACTGTTGCAAATCTATATTTTAAAGTGCTGGGATGTTTTCTGCTACCAAATAAATTTTTATCTGTGAAATAAAAATATGGCTTTAGAAGCCCATAAACATGGGCTTTCCTTGCCTTTGAAGGTTATGTGATTTATCTTAATATGAATCGTTGGTTAGCAGCAATGACATACAGTAACTTACCACATACAACTAGGTGAAGTTAGCAATATGCCAGAGAACTGACAATTTGTGTTACAAGTCCTCTTTATGGAAAGATAAAAAAGAACAACATAATGTATAACATATCAGGGAATAAAAAAACAACACAACACTACATTTTCCCAGCACTTCAAAATAAATGTAACCCATTTCATATTTCAGGGTGATAAATGGTAACCATTTGTGGGAAGAGGTGTATGTAGCAAATGTTATTTAAACTATTATTCATAGGGAATTCACAGGAACTTCATCCTTTTACTTATTTTACTCTTACAGCACTTTTAAAAATGCTCTGTATGCTCAATAACATTTCTCATCCAGCTACCTCAATATGTATGTTGCAAAGATGAATGAATGAGGTGTTTAGAGTTAATGATCTGTATCATATTGCATCCATTTAGTTGAAGATATATAATCCTACAGTTTCGTTTATGTTGACTCTTACTCAAGAACTACATTTTTGAAAGGCCATCGTACTATCCTGACAAGTTAGAAGATGAAAATAAATAAGACAATAAACTCAACTTTCTGTTTTTTAGATAAATGCTAGAGAATATTTGACAGCTTTACTTCTTATATTTTACAGTGATATTAGAGTTATGTAACACCGAGTTACATTCACATTTCTTTTTATCACTTCAACTTTATTTCTGCTTTGGAAACGTTTGTAGTTCATTATGCTTTTGCTAGCATAGGCAGATATTCTGCATCTGAGTGTGCATGCGTATGCATATTCTGAATAAATACAGCTTATTTCAATTACTTCTCTGCATTCCTATAAACCACGTCCTTTTATGTACATAGAATGAGATTTACCTCAAAATAATAGCTACCGCTGAGAGATGAAGCAATTCTAAATAAAGTAACTGTAAAAAGTCTTAGATGGTATTAGATGTGGCCTTTGTAACATGAATGAATCACTATGTTTCCTGAGCTCAGTGGTGTTCACAATTTTTTGTTAATGCTACCTTTTGGGATTATACTCTTGTGACTGAAGTCAACTGAGGAAAAGTTACAGGTGACTCAAGTTCTTTACGTTTTTAACTGGGCTGAGTCAACACAACTGGACTGAATATACTATATTTAGATCAAATTTCACCAAATATCAAATAATACTGGAAAGTGAGGAGTGATTTTCATTTTCTGACATTCGTGCTTTTTGATTTACCTTTATCATCTGTAAAATAATCTCTAATCTCTAATTGACTAACCTTAATTAAGTATTTTAAGGGCAGATATATCTTGTGTAATCAGTTTCAGGTTTAAATATATGCCATCTTTTAAAACTAATCAACTGTTCTCAAAACAGCATTATCTACTTTTTTGAGCGTCATGAGACACGCACAGTAGGTAAAGTAGAGCTATGTTAGGAAAGAAAGCACGTGGGCCCACAAAAAGGGGTGGAAAAAGATAGAAGAGTGAAAGGAACATAAAGCAACAGTGAAAGTAGATTACCAACAATCCCTATCTTTTAATTGCTAAGAGGCTGTTTAGCACAAAACAACAGGCGCTTATAATAAAATTGGAAACTTTGTGGATGGATAACTCAAAAACAAATCAAATTTATTTGTGCATAGGCTCCTTACCATCTCTTTCCTGCATTCAGACAGTAGACTTTCAAAAAGGAATTATCAGGTTGTTTTCCCTCTCGTTCACGCTTCCGTCCAGCCACACGTGCAAGCCTGTTTTGTAGGTTTTATATACCTACAGTTTTTGACAGTTGACAATTCCCCTTTTGTGTTAATAGGACTTAAACATTTACAAATTTTATATGCCCTCCTGGATGGGAGTGACACTAAAGCAAAGGTGAAATACCTTCATTCGTGAGAATGGTCTTCAGAACAGAACCAGACAAATGAACTACGAACCATCTACCTGGAACTGAAATGCAAAATCAGCATTCCTAAGGGGAGAGAAAGGATACTGTAACCTCACAGCTTTTGTTAGCTCTTTACGTCCCTTGTGGTTTAATCTCCCAAGTAGCTGAGCACCACAGTTGTTCACTAACCCCCTCCCCTCCCAATGGGAAGGAGGAGAAAACTGAAAAAATAAACTAACAAAAAAAATTTAGAACTCATGGGTTGAGATAAAAACTATTTTCTAAGACAGAAAAGGAAGAGGAAAAAAAAAGTGATTATTTCTCACGGCTCACCCAAGGTCAGGGGTCAGACACTTATTGCTTCCTTTATGAGTCCTGCCTCTCCATCCTCCCATTCTTGTGATGGCCCAGCTTCATTCTCATCTTCTTCTGCCCACATCTTAGTAGGAGTTTCTTTCCTTACTAAATGGTCTGTGTATAGGGACAACTGATACTGACACTGCTTGGTTCTCTGGTTGAACTGCAGGGCTTGTCGCAGGGATTGGAGTAACCACATGGCCCATCACAGGGATCAGAGTGACCACATTGATACATGTATATGTATATATGTACACAAGTGATGCACAAGCAATTACTCACCACCCACTGACCGATGCCCAGCCAACCAGTCCCCAAGAGCAGCTGCCTGCTCAGCCAACTCCCCATCGTTTTTCAAGTTTTTTTCACATGATGTCACATGGAATGGAATATCCCTTTGGCCAGCTTTGGTCAGCTGTCCTGGTTCTGCCCCCTCCCAACTCCTTGTGCCACCCCCAGCCCCCATCACTGGCAGGGCAGCACGAGGAGCTGAGAAACTGAAATGTCCTCGGCTCCATACAAAGCTGCTCAACAACAAGTGAAACATTGGTATGTTATCAACACTGTTTTTTTCCTAAAGCCAAAGCATAGCATCATACCAGACACCATGAAGGAAGAATCAGCTCTGTACCAGCTGAAACCAGGACAACATCCTTTTGTTTCAATGATGCTTTATGATTTTGATCACAAATCTTGTTTAGTGATGAATTGCATCAGGTAAGACATTCTGCTCTAAGCTTTCATTACAGAACAGTTGTTTTGCCCAAGAAACAAAATCCCCATGAAATACCACACAAATATGTTATGATGGAATAAATTCTGCTTGGTTTTATATTCTACTAAAAAAAATGTGTGGTATATTCAGTTATGTTATTTTAAAATATTTCATAAAATTTTATGATTTGATGCTTCTATGGTGGAACTTCAGGGTTTGAGTAAAACCTCAGTGAGTGACTGTAGGCCAACGAGGACATAAGGAAAGGCTTACAATGTCAGAAGCTTGGACTATGACTTTGTTTTGCAGTAATTAGCCCTGGAGCACTTGCTTGATATTAGGTTAGAACTTCTATCCGTTCACAGTGAAATCAATCTAGAAAACAGCTGACAAGCAGCAGAGGAAAAGAAAGTAAAATGAGAAAATCTATATGCCGATTTCTGAGCTTATACACATAAAGCCATTAGCAATTCATATTGAAAATTTTATCATGCACAGACATTCTTAATATTACTTACATATGTTACAGATGAAGGAGAGAAGAAAGAAATTTAATTTGCCCACAGCAGAAGGATATTTTAGAAGCATAAATATATATATTTTTTACTAAAAATATTGGTATAAAATGAACTGAAATATTTACGTCTGCATATCTATATTACCTCTATGTTTTTTTGAAGAAATATTATACCAAGGAATATATCAATATTGCAGATACTAGTCTATACCACTCTATCGCTACAACTGCTGGCTAATTTTATTTGAATACTACTCTGTCATTAGAGTACGGCTCAATTACAGTTATATACATAAATACAGCTGTTGGTTGGCATTTAGAATACTCTCGCCTTATGTTCACTGACTTTTTTCTGTCAAACACAACTCTATGTCCTCGCAGCTCTCCCCATGAATTATTATAGTCAAATCACCACTGGCTTTTTGCTGCTTCTATTTCTAACTTTAACTTCAGCTTTAACATTTTGTTGGTTTTCACACATCTGCATAGACCGCATAGAAGTCACAAGGCTTCTTCCTGCAAAGACCTGTGGAATTGATATTTTCACCTTCTCCCCTCAAACTGGAATCATTGTTATCTTCTCATCTGCGGTCATGACATTTGCAGGCTCATGTTTTAAAACCTACCATAGAGACTATTCTACAGACTGTCATATTGTGTGCTTATGTAACAATTTTTATACTCTGAATCTTTGTTTTCCACTGCATGAAAAGACTTCTGGTCTTTACTGCAATGATTCTCAAAGGTGATCTCCTTCCAGCCGATTGTGTTGTTTCTAGAGCAACTCTGAATGAAGTGATACTAAAGATGCATGATCTGTGCTTTTCAAATTCTCTGAGAAATATCTTCAATACTGTCTTACACCAAACAGTTTACAGCTTTACAAAGGAGTCTTTATTCACTTTATCTGCTTTCATTCCACTGCACAAAACTCACCTCTTCCATAATACAAGCAGAAATCTGATTCACCAAGGAGAGAACTACAACTGCTGCTGGATAGCCAAGAACTGAACACATCCACTTTTCACCAATAACACATCTTTCTATCCCAATCATTTTCTTCTCTGTCTCACCAGATCTTATGCTAGATTTTTGCTTGCAAATCCATGCAGGGACTGTGTTGAAGAGGTATGTATTTATATATATATATATATTTTAACATTTTTTACATTTCAGGAGCACTTTTTCTTATAATTTAGTAATTATTATCAACATAAATAATTACAGAAAAATTATTTTTTATCATTTATTGTTACTAATTTTCCATGCAAATTTCCTTTCAGAATGAAATAGAGGACCAAGGCCACCCACAGGTGCAATAGCATAAATCTAGAATTGCTTTTTATTTTTATTCTTCTACCCAGTGATGCACAAGCACTGTGAAGAGTAAAGTTCCAGACTCCATACCCATAAAATATAAAGACAAGGAAAAAAAACAAAACAAGGCAAAGAGAGCATAAACATATACGAGCAAACACATAATGAAGATGGAACAGTAGGACTCAATTATCTCTTGATCTGCCATACCGAGAAGTCTCCGATGCAGGAGTAAAGATATTCCTTTCCATGGAATCCTACAGAAAGACAGATGTTTGTCTACTTGGTAAGTACAGAAAGCTAAGTGCACGGCTAGGAAGCTAATTCAAAACCCGAGACTAATTCAGATTTTCTGAAATAACCGTTATCACAGCAGTACTCTCATATATATTTGCCTAAATAATTGTTATAATAAAGTTAGCAATAATTTAAAAACTTTTCTTGTCAGGAGGGGATATTTTCAATCCCAGGGAATGGCACTTGAATGCCAAAAAGAGGAACATTGTCACAAAAAGCTAAATAGATGGATTGATAAAAAAAAAAAGGTGAATTCGGAAAAAAAGATATCTTAGAGATTCAGAGAGTGTTTTAGAGGAAAAAAGCTGGAAACAATTAAAGGAAATTGAAAATTACAGAAAGAAACAGCCTGGAGGAAAACATAGCTACTATAAAAGATTCACTAAAAGCCATAAAAGAGGAAGGGAAAACAAAGCAGAGAAAAAGAAAAATACATATAGACACAGTGAGCTATTGTAGTTCTCTTGCTTTATAGAAGGTTTAGCTTTATTCCAAATTTTGCCATTTCTCATTTTTATGTCAGATTTAGCTACTTTCAATAAAACATGAGACTGTTTTTCTGGTCCTTGACCAGATGCAGCTGTGGCATTGGTACTTATGCCTCTGTGAACAGAAAGTGGGGATATACTGAGGTTGTAAGCACTGCTCTGCTCGAGGTGTGAGCATTTCCCTGCCTACAGAGGGGACTGCTGGGAGGCTTCACCATTTTAACTATCAGCTCTGAGGTAACTGTGGAAATTGCTGTGCTCTCTTTGATTTACAGGAATTTTCTCACATCCTTCTTCTACGCCCCCACCCCCACCCCCATTTAATAGGGAGAGTGAACAGGTACTGCAGGAATTACCTCAAAGAAAAAGGAAAATGCAAATATACTGATTCTTAGCCATGCTAAATGTTTTTGTACTCTGCTGCCAGGATGGTACAAAGGAAGCTTACACCCATCAACATTTTCCAGGATCTTTTGTCAGTTGTAGATAGTATAATGGACTTCCCGAGGAAGTAATGGATATACTTAGGCTTCTTTTCATCGCTTTAGAAGGAGACAGTAAAGGGAACATGTAATTTCAGAAATCTCTAAAACATACCCTACATTTTATGTTGCCAGCTATGTTGCTTTGGATAAAGTAACTTCCATCAGAACCAAGGGGGTTTAAACTTTTACCTGTAAATGAGTTTATACCTGACTTCACTATTTTTAAATGTATATGCCCCTAAGGCAGAAGATGTAAAATCTCCAATTATTATTAAATTTTGTACCCAAAGGGGAAAAAAAATTAGAATCAGACTTCTGCACTGGAACTTTAACCTATCAGAATTACATCAGGCTCAGGTTTTCACACTGGAAAGGGACACGCTATAGCATGCTGAATGGGATTCTTTATCTAACAGTGACACCTGAGAGTGTTAAATTACAAAATAATTTTCAAGTCCAACTACTGGAAAAACTACCTCTACTTGGGTTAGTCACAGTTCAAAAGTAGGAGCAATTTTACCATTTTAAACTTTCAGTGACACCATCTTTTAATAATTTTTTTAAAAAATCTGTTTCCTAGAACTTTTGTTCTATGTTGTTGCTAGAAGTCTTACACTTTAAATGTCAAAGTCTATCAGGAATGAAAATGTTCCTGTGGGCAGGTGAAACAACTCTAGTATTAATCACTAAAGGAAAGAATGATATAGGGAAAGCCTTCATATTTAGAGAAAACTAAATCTAGGACTACTGATAAAATAAATGCTGAGTTCTAATGTTTGCTTTTAAGTCCTGGTAGTCTATCACAAAACTGCTCATTCAGTCAAAGATAAGAGCAAGAACAAATTGTTTCACGGGGCCATCAAAAATAAATAACAATGTTAATAAACCAGGCTGGTTTTAATTAACAACATCAAAAAATACTAATTAATAAACTAACTGTCCAAGTATTGTCATATGGGGTAAAATGAGGATTTCTTTTAAATAAGAGATATTGCTCTCATGACTTTATTGCTTTTTGTTTGTTTGTGTTAAACAAAATATTTTCAAAAGGGCATTCAGTGTTCCTCAAGGATGAATGTCTCTTAAGGAATAATGGTCAAGTTAAAAAGTGCAATGTCACCAAACTGAGTACAGTTTCTAGAACTGATAACAATTGGTTCTCCTGCCTTTATCCAAAATTTACTTTCTTCAGTTCTGCACAAACTGAAGCAAACAAACAGCTCTACTCACACAGTTATAATAGCTAGTTTCACTAAAGAAACTGCAGCAGATTTTGGAATATAAATTACTGTCTGAAGTCATTACTGTATAATTGCATTTTAATGGCCTAGATTGGTTACAATGTTTGGTTATACTGCTTACTCTGCATTTGATAAACACTACTGCATTTGAAAGACTTGATATTTCACATCTATTAATGAGTATTTTTTCCTGAAGAATAGTATCTTTAAAATAGAATGGAGTGTCGTGCTTCATATAACTTAGCGTAACAGATAAATATTTTAACTGACTTTACTCATTAATGAAGAGTGGATCTAATCCTGAATATTACTAGTATTATATCATAACTGGTGTTAATCATCAAGATGAACCTGAGCATCCAGAGGTACATTATTCCATCGTAACTCTTAGTAAGTTCATGCCAGTTTAGCACAGCTGTGTCAAGAAGCATTGTTAGTAATTGCTCACACAGCCACAATTGCGTTGGATATATAAACCTGAGACACTACTTAGAGCTCACTGGCAAATTGAACACCTAGCAAAAGTTACTTCAGTGGGTCTAGACTAATGTATGAACATTGCAGAGTGTGGATCATTCCCTGTGTCACAATCTAAAATAAAACAATTCTGACGCCAGCAATGGTTTCAACCTCTTCCTTATGAGCCACCGTTCTTTTCTTGACTCAGTACTCCCTATATTCATTATAGCTGGGGACTCATGTGCCTTTCTGACAGATTTTACATAGGAAATGTAGCAAGAAATCTAGGAGATAAGGTTTCCTTAATGTACACGTGATACTTTCTGCCACATCTTGGAAGGGGAAAAGGTGACAATTTTAGTTATTTACCAATCTATGAATTATGACTAGTGTATGTAATTTTTACAAATGATGTTTTATTTTAGATTACTGAAGAAACTGCTGCAATATTGAATAATAATGATCTGTCCTGTCAGACTGGAAACATTCATACTGTGGCAATCACATTTTAGAACCACTTCCAGAACTATCCATTGAATATGGATAGTTTCAACTCCTAATTATAAATTACTTCAAATACATTTAACAGAAACTGACTACTAGCAGTCATACCTTGCAGCATCTAGATGGCTACATATTGATATGACTTCATTGCAAGCACTGCACAACTCCAGCAGTTTCAGTTGTTAGTGATCTGAACTATGTAATCTTATGCTCCAATCAGATCTACTAGAGCTTGTTTGCTGGAGTTGCTAGTTATGACAGTGACACCCCCCCCCTCCCCATTCTGAGTCATTCTATTCCAGAAATCTGGCCCATCTCCTGTATTCTATGCATTTTTTTATCCTTTGCACTTTGGATACTTTATAATAAATTGGTGGACCAGTTATATAATGCACCTTAGGATGGAAACAAAGTATGACCACTTCTTTGTCAGTTACCTCAGTTTGTCTTTGGTCTTTTGTTTTAAAATTGCTATAGGGAAAGAAGGGAAGGAAAGCACTGTTTGGGGACCTGGAATATCCTGTATATGACAACTCTTAAGGAGAGTATTGAGGCTTTTGCAGTCAATAAACAACTGTGTGGTGTAACCGACCAAACGAGGGCAGAAATCTAGCTGCATCCTCCTCCAGTGCCTAGGAAATTCCTTCATGAAAAACTAGTCATGATACACATTGGCACAGATTAGTTGGAATAAATACTAAGTTTTGTGATCACATGGACAACCAACAAGGATTTGCAGTCTCCAGATGCATGTAACAGCAGAGAAGCCATTTGCATATAAAATTTACAAGCATGCTTTAAAGCTATACATCTTTCTGCTTCTCTCCTTAACCTTATAGAGATTTAGAAGGCTGATATACATTTCATATCCTTGCTGCATTATGAAGATTGGTACTCCTGCAATACTGCAGACTGCAGCACCAGCCATTGGGTTCACAAGTTCAGTCTTTCAACATTCACAGGTTTTGGCCCAACATATTGTAGGGGGCTAACTACTTGACAAACCTTCTGCTGTTTGTAGAAGCACACATATTAATAGAAGCACACATTTAAGCTTTTGCCTAAAAATAAAGAACCAAAAAGGAATTTTCTGACTGATACAAGGTTTAGATGCGACCCTGACCTCAAAAATCCTCCCAACTGATTAAACATCCATTAATTCAGTGTTTGCCAAAATATAGTACTTATGGTAGATACGAAAGTATGTAAGTGGACTATTCCCAAGGCTTATACATTATGCAAGCAGCACACAACAGTGATTATAAATCTCCTCTAGATGCAACAGCTAAAGATCCTCCTGGCCTTCCATTATTTTGAGGAAAGAGGAAATTTTTAATTTGAGGAAGAAAGGAAATTTTAGTCAGCAAACTTAGCTCTGGCCTAACAAATTACCTCATCCATTGCCACTAATATGCTAACCAAGCTGAATTAATTTCTTTGCCACCCTGATATCTTTTTCTAGTCCAGAGATCAAGGTCACATTACATCAGCAGAACATCGACCAGATGTGTATTACCCTTCATGAGATATCCTAGTTTTAATTCTTGAGGCAGTAGTCACTAGTGGCCTATTAACAATTATACATTATAAAGTCTTTCATAAATTTCTGTTATTCACAGCTCCTACAAACTGCCTTTGCACAATGCAGTAATACATACAGCTTAAGCAACTGACCTCTAAAGAATATTAAATAGCTGTGTGGCAGCTAAAAGCAATTATCTCTGTGACTATTTAGATATACCTAAGTAATTTTTAGCATTTATAGTGCTGGTAATGATCCCTCTTGGTGCTTTGATATATCTAGATCATGGCTAATCTATGCCCACTGCTCTGTGTTACAAATGCAAATGCATTTGTGTTGATATAAATAGTAGACAAAATGAAATTAATGCCTCATTATTTTCAAGCGTATACATGCAAAGCTACTTGGAGATGTCATTTTGCTTTCTATTATCTAATTACAAAGCCTTGAGAGATATGAAGTGGGAACTAAGTATTTGAGAAAATGGGATATACATGCTCCAAAGTTAGTCATGAGTTTGCTGGGCTGTAGCAGCAAAGCCCACCAAAGTCTACAACACTCAAATTAACAGTCATTAGAGAGCAAAGCAAGAAAAATAAATATTTAACTACAAATGGAAAAGCACCCCAGGAGACTATTGTAAATGCCATGTAACTCTACCTGTGTAAGAAACATTAATGCATGCTAACAGAAAAACTATGAAAGTTGGCCAACGCTGCACTCCCTTTGCTGCCCCCATAGCCAGTAAGATATAACTTTGCTGCCACATGGACAGAAGTGGGAAAACGAGCCCTACTTCTAAAGAACCCCCCTGTCCTTAACGTCAACATGCATTTTCTGAGTTTCTTTATCAGAAATTAATGGTTCTTCCTTTCTTTAAAAGTTTTTAGGCATGAGACAAAGTTCCACTCAAATAATAATTTAATGTACTATGAAAGCAAACAGGTAATAATGCCATTTTATATGATCAGCTACAGTAACACTTTAATTCAAAATAGCATCGGGGGAAAGGCTGCAAAATTTAATTTACAAAATTTTATCCAGAATGAGAATGGTGAAATCTTGCCCGTAATGCAGCAAACACGCAGCCTGTAGTTCTGTTATTAATGATTCCTCCCAGTATATTGATTGTGGCCTAAAACTTCTCTGAATTTAGATTAAAAAGGAATAAAATTATTCAGTGTTCTGCATTCCAGTGTGCACATTTTTACCTAACTTTCCAAGCAAATATTTAAACTACTTGTGCAATATATAGAGCTATGTATGATTTTATTTTAATTTCTTCCAAACTTGAGAAATTAGCACTAAAACTTTCCAGCTCCTAAGCAAGTTGCTTCCACAATAATAGAGCTTTAAAAACTCTGTGGAAGGATATGTTCAAAATTGCCTGTTCAAAGAAATTTATGATTTTATTATAGCTGCATATTGACTATTCCTACAATAACCTGAAGGCAGAACCAAACAGTTTATTTATTCAAACTGCAAATGAAATTGGGCAAGAAAAGTAATTAGCAAGCAACAAAAAATAATGGAAAAGCACCATAAAAGCAGTTGTGAATTTATGTGAATTGTCAGTTAGAAAAATAACAGCTTAGACTTAAAAAGATCAACTTTTTACATACAGCACGCAGTATATACAGACTAACCATGAAGTTGGTTTTGAAAATGCCTGGAAACCTTGGTTCATCCTGCATGTAGTCCTGCCTCTTTGCTTGCTTGTGAATGAAAACATTGACTCAGGAATAAATGGTGCTCCTACAGGCATCCCTGTAGATAGACTTAAATAGCACAGATGTTATCTTTTTCTAACAGAAATACTTGTTTTATATTGACAGGTTACATTCTTGTTCATGAAAAATGCAGCTACTTGGAGCTGTGCTGCTTGTGGTGGGCCAGGGTCTGCTCCATTTTTCTCACCTCTCTCCTCTTATAGCAACCCTTAGTTTCAACTGTGCACTACCTTGGGCACAGCCATGCGTCATATGCAGGAAGTATAGCTGATTCTCGTTTACTTTCTTAACTTTCAGGTCCTGATTTCCTAATCTCTCCAATCCTAGGAAAGATTTCAATCTCCTGACTAGAAAGCAGCTTCTGAAATGTATAAATCAAGCTTTGTTGGGAGTCTCATTTCACATTTTAATGTCACATTTCCCCCACAAACCCATTTAGTCAAGCATGCTTCCCATTGTCAATCCTTCACCTCAACTGTTCAGCCTTTTTATTCTAGTGTTTAAATCTGACCACCACGATTAGCGGTTCCATGCATTTGACATATCTCATTTACATCATCTTTTGCCCCACTCAATGTTGCTTTCAAAGTCTTGTCCTAGACAAAAGGCAACACAAAGTGTATATGGAGCCAAGAATTTATTGTTAATCTATTTTTTTTAACAGTATAACTATTGAAATTATTTAACTAATACAGTAAAGTCTCATCAGGAATACAAATAAAATGGTTTGATGAAACCTTCCTAGCGTACACACTCTTCTCCAGTACTATAACTCACCCTCTGAGACACTGCCCGCTCCCTTCTCTGTTGCGGGGTCACACATCGACCCTTTCCCAAGCTGGCACTTGCAGGGCTGAAGCTGGGGCTGGGGATGTCACGGGCATGAGGCCACTAGACATGGGGAAACCAGCCCTGGCCAGCACCAGCCCAGACAGCTCATGGCACCGTGCTCTGCCACAGTGAAAGAAAGCCTGGCACGTACCAGCAGTGGTAAAAATCCTATTTGCTGAACCACGCTGAGACCTTCTGAAATGACACCCTGCTTTATTAGGAGTGTTTCATTTTCCCTGGTCTAAAAAAGTTACTCATTTATGGCTTTATCCATGGTTCCCTCTATCCCCAAGATACAATCCTATCTTTCTAAAAATTTTCCTACTGTTTAATATAGCTATGAATTCTGTACTGTTGAAAGTAAAAGCAGAAAGAAACAGCTGGATTATCACTTTGACAGTTCATTTTTGCACGGTCACTTTGCTCTCACTATGGAAAGAGTAAATGATGGCTATTACTATTTTAACGAATAAGCCCCCAGTGAGTGTATTGGAACTGTTGCAAAAATAAAAAGAGTAAATTCTTATGCTTATTTTGGATATTTATATTCTTTTTAACTTAATGCTCCTCCAATTTTACTAGTAGGGCATATAATTCTTTTTTTCTTTCTAATTTGAAGCAGAATGCTCCCTAATAACAAAATCCCGACTACAACATCTCCATGCATTTTTGAATTGCAAAGTCAGACTTTTCAATATGTGCTAGAATTTCAAAGAAAACCATTGTAGATCTTTTTGTCTTTGATTTTCATAAATTATGTTCTAGCAATGTGAATCAATATTCAAAGGCTTGAAAATCTAACCTGAGAAAAATCTGAGAAAAGACTGGAAAGAATGGAAAGATCAAAAAATACTTGCTTCTAATATTATTGTTTGACATCAGTAGATGCAGCTCAGTGACTCATGTTCTATCTGTACTATCCTCATTCTCACAAAAAAAAGGTGAAATATCAACCTCAATATTTTACCTTGCAAGATGTTTCCATTAAAATTTAAATTGATGGATTAAAAAAAAAGAACAAAATTTAAAAAAAAGCAGCATAACAGAAGTGACACCGTATAGCGTATAGAAAACAGCAGCATTCTACCCAAGAAGAAAAATATCATGTGCTATTCTAATATTTTATGATTTAATATCATAGAATCATATAATATCCTGAGTTAGAAAGGATCCACAAGGATCACTGAGCTCAACTTCTGGCTCCACACAGGAATACCCACAATTCAAATCCTATTTATAAGACCATTTTCCAAATACTTCTTGAACTCTGGCAGGCTTGGGGCCACGACCACTGCTCTGCAACAACAGAATTCACCTGCTTCAGCTTTCCTCATATTAGCCATAGCCACAGAATGGACTGGACTGAGATTCTTTTCCATTTTCTGGGCTATCTTACCCTTCACCTTCTTCTGCTGATTTCACTACTGGCAACATACCACTAGTGAATGAAGGATCCTTTTATCTTTCTGACAATGCTGGTAGGACTAACATACTATCTGATTCAGTAAGACCCATATGTTTTATCTAAAGACCCTCATACAGTTGTGTTGTTGTTTTTTAAGAGTGTATTTGTTTCTTTTGTCCAAAATACTTTGGGGATGTTTCAAAAATTTGCCAACACAAGGCACAAGGCTATTACCTTTCCTTCTCCAACAAGAAGTACAGCTAATAATTTATAATTGCTTGATAAGTGTTATTCTATAGTATTATAAAGTAATTGGTGTTTGTCAGGGATATTTTGAAGGGTAAATGATAATCTACTTCAAAGTTCAAAG
Source organism: Penelope pileata (assembly GCA_013396635.1). Classification (NCBI taxonomy): domain Eukaryota; kingdom Metazoa; phylum Chordata; class Aves; order Galliformes; family Cracidae; genus Penelope; species Penelope pileata. The sequence continues at coordinate 248,988 of WBMW01002239.1, forward strand.
GGTAAATGGATATTTAGCTAGCAGCACAGAGATGCTCTGACTGGAAGAACAGAAAACTTTCCAGTCAGCTTTGTAAAGTTCACAGTAAAGTATTTATTTTCATTATCGTTTTTATGGCCACCGGGAGGCATTTACTGCTGATTTTCTGTTACCTATCAACATTTAGTTTAAAATTCCACTGTGAGATATTTTTAAGGCTAGGAGGAGTCATTAGCCAATACCTGAAGTGGTAAATTGAGAGGTAGGTGCCACCTCTGGGTGTATATGCAGGATGTTAAAGCAATTCATAGACAAACCAATCCAGATGACAGGAGAATGGCAGTACTTCAAGTAAACTGTCCTTGGATTAGTTCATTTTAATTGTATGACTAACTTGCCTAGTTTTGCTGACATAGATTCAGGAGGCAAAATGTTTCTAAAACAAGGTTCAAGAAAGGACTGAAGTTCAGAAATATTTAAAATATGAAAAAAAAATAAACTGCAGCCTGATTCAGTAGTAAATTCCAGTATCCATACTCCAATTTAGCATTCTGAATCATGCTGATAAAAACATTAAGGCAGCTCTAACTGGTGATAATGAATGCAATCAAGCCATCTTAGAGAATTATCTTTCTAAATTAATGCTGATTACATGATTAGAACATCATGGTGAACTTACTTATCTAGTGTCAATGTCGCAACTTTATTATGAATACAATGAAGTTTTCATTTTTTTATATCACTTCCAGATATATACCATAGACAGTATGCCACTAACAAATTAAAAATCACATAATTGCTTGGGAATAAGATGCTTAAATTATGACATCTCATTTTGCTATAAAAATATTTGTATATTTGAACAGTATTTTAAATATTTTTAATGTGCAGTCTCAATAGAATTTGATTTGCAAATCTGCAGTGTAAGTGCATGGTTTTTTTAGACAATCAGAAACCATTTCTAACATGTTTCTGTTTGTTATGTCTGAGTTTGCATGGCCTTTATAGATAACTGGTGGCATTCCACTCCAATCAATCAACATAACCTGACACAGTGGCCTAGTTGTATGTTTTGCTGGCAGCAGAGCTCTCAGCTCGAAATCACTGACATTCAAATGCGTCAGACTACTGGGAGCGATTTTAGGTATAAGTCCATAGTGGCTTTAAGTATTTTGACATTTTCTTGTTCAGATTTCCTCTCAAATAACCCTCAAAATGCAGTACAGAAGAGGTTTTTCCTATAGAAAACAAAATACTGGGAGTTCTATTCTATTTTAACTTGTTCACATTGGTGACAAATACTGTCCTAGAAAGCCACAAGGAAATTTTCTAAAGCTTCATTTGAATGAAAGACTCATCCAAAAAGAAATGGAATTATTAAGTAGAAAGAACTATTTCAGCTCCTCCCAAAACAGAAACATTCCTTTATTAAAACAAAACAAACAAAAAAAAAAAAGAAGTAGAAGAAAGAGAGAGAGAGGCAACTCTTAAAAAGGTCTACAGAGAAGCCTTCAGAGAGCATGGTGCAAATGGTTGGTACAGGTCAGCAAATGGTAAGTATGTTCAGCAGGGTTGTTAAGTTCAAAGCATTTGAATTTTACTTCACTTCCAAGAGAAAATGGTAATAGAAATATATTCTTTCATGTCACATAGGCAGAAAAGACATCTAGTCAACTCAAATTTAAACAAGGGAATCCATAGACTCAAGACTCTGCCACCCACAGTCTGCAGAGACAGGATCTAAAGAGCCAGAATTGAGGGAAATTTCAGAGACGAGACCAAACACCACTTCCATTATTTCGCATTTGACTAGCTCCTGCAGCAAAATCTACCTGTGCCAAATGGGACAAAAACATTTTGAATCTGTGGAGCCCTTGCCTGAGGGAATCATCGTGGGAGAACACAATTTCAAATAACGTGATATTGCTCATGCAAGCTGAGATGCAAATATTAAAACTATGTCTCCAAATAACATACAATTGGGACTTCAAGGTTTGAAGGTTTTTTACAGAAAACTTGTATTATGATTATTATCTGATTATTATCCCATCCAAGTTGGCACAATAACGACAGAGCATAAAGGAACAATATCATGCCATGGGAGCAGCGTGAGTGAATGACTGCATAATATAGCATTTTCCCTTAAAACAGTTCTCTATAGCTAGTTCTCTACTGTACAGAAAAAGAAAAAAAAGCAGTAGAAAATTAAACAAATAAGAAACAGTACCATTTGTCATGACTGACAGGAGTCTGGAGCACACAGATGCTAAAACAAACCATTACTGAATAAAAAATGCTGGCTACATTTCAAAGTTCCAATATTCTGGAGAGTGCTTAAACAAATATATATGCTAAATGCCTACCTATTCTTAAAAGTACTTACCTAAAGTGCTCCTAAGACTAAACTAACCCATGAAAAATTAAGACAAAAATATCAGTAAACATGCATTTGTTGAAATAAATTAAGAAGAGCACATTTTGATGTTTCCTTAATCCATTCACAAATAGAGTCCCAACTAGGCTTTGCTTTACTCGCAGCTCTTAGTGGAACAATTGCCATTACTTTCTTAGAACACACACCAACGTAAACACCCAAGATATTTATCTTTACTGAGATTTTATCTTACCGCTAGTAGTGGTCCCTATTCCTGCAAGTACACTCAATGGGGCAAATTCCTCATTTATCCCCAATTCAATAAGTCCGAATGCACCGAGATATACTGAGATACTTTTGTTTTATATCACTGTAGCTAAGAGAAAGAATCATCAAAATCTTTTCTGTTGGAAGAAATAGCGTTTGACTCACTTTAAATAGACTTTAATTTGTACTTTTAAGAACATGACAAAACAGAGTAGAATATATAAAGAGGAATAAAGGGAAGCCCCTGCCCATTTACTTGCCTGACAGTGAAAATAATTTGTCTAAGAAGGTTCTGAGACATAATATTCGGTATGAACCAGTTTGGAAAAAGGATGAATTCTATTTGCAAAATGACTTAACATATATTAAAAAACCTGTCTTTTATTTTTTATACACTCTTAGCTATTAGCGCACTTGATGGGTCAGAGAGAAACATCATCCTTTCAAGCAGCAGATAATCAGGTAAAATAATGACTTCATTTTCAGATTCCATAGGAAACCTTCCTAGCATGTAGGTCTAATAATTTTCTGGCACACCAGAACTCTAGGGAATAGATGGACTTTATTGCTTGCCTCTGGTCATTTCACCTGGCAAGGATTATCAAGTCTAACACCTTGTCACATGATCTTCAGTGGTTACTCAGTCACAACTAAGGCCATCTTTGCTTGGCAAATGCACGAAAGTGAGATGTAAAATTTGTGTTTAAAGTCCTCTGGAAGGTAAGAAGAAACCTTTTACAAAAAACATCCCTGGATGCTTTATTGTATATACAGTTTGGAGTTTATACTGTTCTCAACAAACACAGCATACCTGTAATAAAAAGACCCAGACAGAATCTGCAAAAGTAGTCAAATTTAAAGCCATGAAAAGAGAGACACATGAAACAATAAGTATCAAAAGTTGAAAGAATTTTCGAAGAGAAAAAGAAAGTCATTAAGAGAGAATTAAAAACAGTGGGAAAAGAATAGCCTGAATAAAGTAGATTTAATCATAAGGTTGATTGAGATGTCTGTGAAAGTTGATAATGAGTGGCAATAAGATTTATAAGTAAATCAGGTATAATAAAAAGGTGTTAATTTTTAATAAGATGAGCTCTCATTAGAGACAAAAAAGAAATCCAGACTTTTAAAGTTTTACATTTCATTTATGAAGGCTTCAGAATTTAGTCTGTACCTGAGTCACTTTTATATGACTTTTTTTTTTTTGTGATTTCAAGGAGGTCTGCTGGCTCTGTAAGTTTGCAAAATAGTCACAAAAAGTAAAACATTCCTCATTGGCTTCTGTTAATCACTGATGGCTGGATGAAGAGAATTTTACTTCTAAAGATGTAGATATTTATTTCTGTATGTTTTATTTAGACAGTAGATGTTTTCCTATCTGTGCAGCACTGCTGTTCCACTGACGACCCAGATCCACAAGGAATCCTCTAGTCATGAGTCTGAGGCCTCTGAATCTGTGAGGACTGGAAATTTAAGCACAATCCCATTGACACTGCTTATGTATGGCTGTCCTGTCCCAGACAATGGTTTGCAAGCCACTTCAAAAATGCTTCATTGTCTATCACAGAGCTGGAAGCTGTCATTTCCAATGTTATTAATCTACCACCACAGCCATTGCTTATGTCTATCAAAACATTCTGTGAAACTCTACTCTGAACCCAAAACAACGGCAAATAAGACCACAGACAATGAAATTTCTACAGCTGAAAAGGTTAATAGTGAGCTGAGTTTCTGTAATCGACTAAGATTTTCCTTTTCCTAGCCTTCTCCCTGCCCCCCCCCCCAATACTTCAATTCCTATTGCACACCATTTAGTCATTTACTTTGGCTCACCTGATGTGATGTAACGTGGTGCAGATAAGAAACAGTAACTCTTCCTAATCACTTTCTAGGAACCGTGTCATATACATAATAATAAATTAAAAAGGCTATAAATTCCCATTCTGGAAGCTGAAGACCTCACCAACACAGCATCTAGTTCACATTATGGATCCTTTAACAAACAGTTAAGAAATATGCAAGAAAAGAAGGAGAAAAACGAACAAACATAACCCAAGGAATGAAAGAGATCTCTGATTAAAAAGTTAAATTACGGTACTCACTCTCAAATTTAGATAGGACAATATCCTTTATGGCAGTGATTGTAAATCGAGGGAAGGAGTAAGAACAGAAGATCTTGGTGGTCAGAATATGACTACTGAAAGTGGGTGGCAAAAGGCTAGCACTATCCAGAGAAGATGTCACAACACACCATTCCTCTCCCCTCCATGTTTCTAAAGCTGGCCAGGCAAACAGCAGTTATCACTATCTATCAGTCCTCACAGCAGTGCGGAATGATCCATGAGAAATGATCCCCTTGGAATCCATTCGTAGCTCTTCTCCTCAGCTTGGATGGAGAAGGGTCTGAGTAGAGCTTTCCTCACATATTGTACTAGCTGCAGGAGGGAAAACCAGAAAACATTATAATAACACTGCAGAGTTGATAAATGGATTTTGCAGTGTAAACAATTCATATACACTCTAAATCAGATACAAAAACAAGATTTGCCAAATAACTTGGGCCTATTCCCATAATATCTGTAGTACTGATATGGACATGGCTTTGAAGTCATGCTATGTGTAGTGAGAATATCAGTAGATCTCAGCACAGCATCCAATGGTACGTCCAGCTTATTCTCCTACAGAGGTAGAAGTTGCCAAGCTGTAACAAAACCTAGAAAATTTTTCAAGAGACATATTGTGAAAAGACTTTATTGTTGAATTATAAACAACATTCACCATTCAAATTGGAATTTAAAAAGATATTTTCTGCTGATTCATTTAACCATATTCTGTTACTAACCTTGCATTAGCTATTTTCTCACATTAACATCCTATGTTGTTTCACTACCTACCTGCCAGTGCTTGTATTCTAGTGTTAAAAAAAAGAATGACCTCAAAAGCAATAGCTATAGTTATTATTACTAACAGATTAACAAAAAACATTGATACATTTGGTTTACAAGCTTAGTTAATATTAGTAGACTTAAAGGTATCCTATTCCTATATTTCACGAGAGCCTAGTAAAATTGTATGTCAGAGCAAATTATATGTAAATGTGCATGCAGGTTGCAAGGCTGAAGATAACCTGTCCATGTTGCAACATGCAGGTCTCAGGTTTTTCCTGTAAGAGTATGGCCAACTGAGTGCATTGGAAACACTTGTAAAAACATATACCCAGATATAAGTAGCATACTAACTCTCCCAATCACTGTAATGTGCCTGTATTAAGTGGAACACTAACCACAGATACATCATATTCTCTGGCAGTCTCTCCTTCAGAGAAAACCACTGAAACATGATCTCCCATATGCAATGCAGGATGAAGAATTAATAGGTTTGGAATTACGTTTTTTTTTTTTTCTTCTGATTTATCTATATGCTAAGGTATATATCAACCTCCAATGGGAATATTATATTCTTAAAGTCAACCAAAGCAAAGCACAACAAATATAGTTTTATTCTGAGATACAGAAGTGAAGCTAGTAAAGACTGCAAAGGAAAACTATGTTTGTTTTATGAATACAATATATGAAGCCAAATCTGTGGTTTTAAAACTAAGCCATCTCACTGTTTTTATGCACGAGGCATGAATGTGCACTAGGACTATGAAGAGAACAAACAGTGAACATCGAATGTGACCTTTAGAGCTGTACTTCAAAATTTCCCCACAGAAGAGGACTAGATCACTGTGCAAAATCTAAGCAATCCAAAGTATGACCGTTCTATTTTCTCTTGTTCTTCTATAGTGAATACTATTGGTCTCTATAGATTCACCTTATTGATCTTCAAATAACATGAACAGAGAAGTAATTCCCTAATGTTCATTCTGTCACTGTGAATAATCATTTTCTCCCTTCTCTAGGTTTTGCACCTTGAGGAAACAGTTGCATCAATGATGCATTCCATTAAACTGTCCTGCAGATGTCAAGACGTACACACTATTGGCCAGATAAACCTTATAAATAGCAAGAATTCTATTTAAATACTAAATAAAAACAACAATCAATAAAGAATCTGGAAGTAGAGTATAAATTTGCCTATTTTAAATAATGTCTTACAGCCATATAAAACACAATGCTGATTTCTTAATTTCATTTTATTCCTAAGATCTTAAATGAAAATTCTATGTGCTTTCCTTCTTATGAGTCATTTTAATGATCATACAAATGTAGCTGTAAAGCTGAATCTACTAAAGAGTGCCTCAGACTTTCACAATACGAAAGCTGTAGCTTTTTTGGATTTTGTGCTTCAGTAAAATGTCAGTTGAAATAAAACTTGAAATATGGTGTTCTTCCTTGAAAGCAAACTATGTGGGAAGCAGTCTGAAAAGTAGCTTGTTTCCAGATTATTGGAATATGCTCTGTTTTACTCTAGGATACTTCAAGAATTGGCCAAATAAATTTCTGAGTTGTTTGTACTCTCAAACCTGCAGCACCTGTGAGCTACTGCTCTCTTTTGAGTTATGCAGCTCAAACATCGTAAGAACAACTTGGTAACCACTGTTGCTGAGCATGGAGAGCTCAGCTTGAGCATCCATAAGATACTCATCTTTTCCCATTTTTTTTTAAACAAACCGTGAGATTCTACCTGAGTTTCGTGTGGGCTAAGCAAGAAGGGAGAAGGAGAAAGTTCTTGTTTCTTGTATGCTTTATAATATCTACACCTAGGTCAAAGAAGTACCTGCCATAACTTAGTAGCAAAGTCTTAAATAAATAAAAGGGTAGGTGTTCCAAGTGTTCCCTTTACTGTCATAAATCACCGCACAGCAGTTCTTAAAGTGTCTGTAAGGGGAAAAGATGACAGCAATCATGAGTACTCTTGCAATCCTCATTCATACTTTCAAGACAGATTAGCTAAGCATACCTAATCTAAAAGACAGATATAGAGTTCTTTAATACTTTTGTAAGCGATAATTTGATAGTTCTCGGATTAAATAATTCACAACGTTTTTTGTAAAACAAAAATTACAGACAATATTCTATTCCCTGTCAGTCAATGCCAAATAAAAGCTTGTCCATATAGAAATTATGTTGATCTACAGTGGCACCCAAAATATAATGAACAACATTCCTTAAACTTCAAAGGTAAAATTAGAGAGGTATATAAAACACAAAAAAGAGTATCTGAACACAGACATACATCACTTATAGAGGGAACACGTGGAATACTAACAACACTCAAAAATGGCAATCATATTCATTTTAGAACTACTGCAGAAAACAGTCATACAGTCTGGGATCGAAAATTCCATAAAAGTATTTAGGTATAAATTGTTATCCATACAGAAACTGAATTCAAAGACATTTTTAGGGTTTTGTTGCTACAGATCATTCCGGGAGAAAGTCACCAACATTATCCAAAAAACTGGCAAGTCTCAACAATTTACTTAGTGTCAGCTCTGTGTATTTCATCTAGTTCTCTGAAAAGCACTTGAAACTTTTACAGATATTTAACTCTGGAAACAAACAAACAAGTAAACAACAAAAATTTGTCTTGACCAAGTAGCTATTTCTCATAGAAAATTTTGAGCTGCACTGTAATTTTGTTCAGCTGATTTGAGTCTTGCATATGAAATGCAGTATCAATAAGAAAGGCAGTTACAGAAAAATGTGTGTTAAATTTTTATACCATTTTTCCATGTTATTGAAGCTTGGAAATATTTAAAGCTATAAATCTGATTTTGAGCATAGCAGTTGACCTGCAGAAAACAGGAGAAGCAAAAGTGTTAAAATTCTGCTCCAAACCCTACAAAAACCAGCAGAGTACACTCTTCTCAAGAAACTGTTAAATACTCCATGAAGTATGAAGGCATACATTCTTCCATTTTTATACTTGAATCAGATATCATATCCTACAAATTACCTTATATGCTTATAACAGAAGGCTTAAAAATATATTCAGAGCATCCATGCCATAAATGAGGAAAAAAGATCAGGGTGAAAAAACACGTGAGAAAAGAGAAAGAAAATACAAAATCAGTGGCCAGAGACAGTTCATGCACATGAAAAGCCAAGAAGCAAAACTCATAAAAGTGAGAAATAAATGATGTAAGGGACACATAAGCTGTTAAGAACCAAGAGCAAATTCTCAGCTTTACTGAAGTGATTTAAAGTTTTGTCATACACCTCAAGGTTTCTAAGGTGAGGACATATTATTTGAAAATCCAGTTAAACATACAAGCTCACTTTTGTTTCTCTCTCAGTTTGAATTTATCTTCTTGTGAGCTACCGATTTCTAAGAAAGACTTTAAGAACGCTCCAACACACGCAGGACATTTAACTACCACTCGCTTCTTAGTGTTGCCATTGGAAGTTATACTATTTGCTACTAAGATATCTCACCTTTTAATAAGTCAAAAACGGATCATTATGCACTTAGTTTGTGCATTTAGATCTAGTTAAGCTACAATAATAAAAATAATACTTCAAACTACGTTAAATGCTTTTAAGGCTGCTTTTATCATTTAAACAAACTTTTCTATATACAATCTCAAGAACAGATTGAGTGTAGATGTCTAAACTAATGTGTCTCTGGTTTCTTTGTGTAGACAGAAACATAGTAGCAATTGAAATTCATAAGGAAAGGTACTAGTTCAAGTTCAAGAGAAACAATCATACCTAGAAAGAAAACATCAGGATTTGATGGTAGGAGTGTGATACAAAGGTACTGAAACACCACTGTAGTTCTTAATCATCAGGACTTCCAGATTCTTCACAGTCCACAAATAACTAATATTTCCAGATACAATCTTCCTGAAGTTAGTACCTCACGAAGTACTACACAGTTATGTTTATCAATGAGAATTTGCCACTAGAAATCAAGAAACTAAGGACAAAAGGTACCAAGAGCTATAAATGAACTTTTACCCCTGTTTAGAAATCTTGAATTTTTTCAGGCCCTAGAAGATTTTTCCTTTAGCTTCACGTAGTTTTTCTTGTAGTTTTAATTATTAGCTTCCATGGGTACACACCATTGTTGTTCGCTCATTAACTGGCTCACTAAGGTTAACTAAAGACTAATATCCTATTTTAAAATAGTCTGTCATTACTTCGCACCCACATGTTGAAACTCAGTAGTAGTAGAAGGCATTTAGCTTCTTGCAGGATCATTTAAAGTTTTAGAGAAATAGATGTAATTTTAACCTACATTATTCTTTATTTTAATGTGGGTTTTCAGTCTTTGTTTAGAATGTACCAGAAATTGAAAAACTTATCCACACTAAAGATCATTACATGATTTATTTAGATGTAAAAAAAACCAAGCTTTTCTTGTTTTTAGTTTGAGAACTATAACATCGAAAATGTTATATATAATGCGCACAAAAATCCCTAATTCTCAAAATGTATACCTCTAGAAAAATGTGACAAATATCCAAGAATAACATGAGAACAGGGTCCCCATTATTTGGATAGCTTTGCATTTCCAATTTTTTTCTATCTTTAATTTTCACCTTTTTAAATTATTTCTGTGTAACATAGGCTTAGAACATCCAGGCTAACATTATACTCACAGAGAAAATTAGAATATTTTTAATGGTTTCTTTCCCTTTAATTACCAGATAGACAATTGTAATTCTAGTTTTAAATCTCTACATGTAATAACTCTTATTTCAATCTCAATAGAAATGAGCAAGGGAAGTTTGTAGAGACTGGAACACATAGGTTCTTACAGATCATGAATCTATTTCTATATTAGTTTCCTTTGACAAATCAAAGAGCAACATATGCCTCAATGAAAGAAATGAAAGAATGTTATATCAATAGAAAATCTATTTTCAGTGTAACAAACAGCTTATATCAGGGAAAAAATATCCCAAATGTTTTGCCAAGGATTCTGCTAGAGGGATTAAACAAAAACAAAAACAGCAGCTTGTGAAAAGTAGAAGACTAGAATTCATACTTCTTGCTTATTAGATACTTAGCTGAAGAGATGCTGGTGAAGCTTTAAAAGGTTCTTGTCTTAACTTTATCCTGCATTTGGATTCTGCTTTTAGTTCTCCAAACAAGAGGTACTGAACACTTTGCTGGGACCACTGACATCCCACCATAACTATTTGGCAAGTTAGAAACCGTTAGATGTGCCAAAAAGTTGTCTTCCACATGGAAAACCCTTTCCTCTCGGGAGCAGCATATGCTTCCACTTGGACTGCAGGAAAAAAAAACCAATCCTATCAGAAAATAAACCATGATAGATGCATATCCATCTGAAAGCATAAGATATGAACAGGCATGGAAAGGCAAATCTGTGAAAATCCAATTCAGTCATATTATCTTTAAGAACTGCTGTGTGTGTACAGCATTTTTTAAAATCAGAACAGCTTCACTTTCCACAACTCATGCATATGATCATGCATCATCAGGTTCTGATCTTCAAGATTGGAATGATAACAGGTCAGACTGTGAAAAGATGTGCAGAAAGGGTTCAGTATATTACATTCAGGACCGTGTAAGGTATAAGAACATATATATCTCACATTTCAAAAACATTATAGCCTCTGCCCTGTTGCACCAATTTACATTCCAGCTGTAACTCATTTGGATCTCTCATTCACAATCAGTTCTAAAAAAGAACAAAATGAAGACAAATATTTTTATGCCCTGGAACTGCATCACGCTGAAAATACACAGAATATTTAGGACATGTTCTCTCCTGAGGGAGAGGGAGATGGGTGGAAAAAGAAGAAGCGTGATTTTATTTTCCTTGCGGCTGGGAATTCCATTTTTTTCCCCACAATTTACAACTCCTTAGTAAGTTGCTTGGAAAATTGACTAGCATAGCATAAGGGAAATATATCCAAAAACATAGCTTAGCCTGAAAATACATTTTTGTAAGGAAACAATGGAAGCCATATGAAAGTAGGGCATGATTGTTTTATGAATCAAACTGAATGATACCACTACCACTGTGAAACAGTTTGTCACTGTTTCAGGAGCTATATTTTTACTATGTTATTTTGACTCTCTTTTTCACCATGTGAGACAAATATAAGAATTATTTCCCTGAAGGACAATATTATGCATAGACTCAAAATAACTGCTACTGACATTTTATAACTGCAGTCTGGAAAGACAGGATACTGATTCCACGAGTAATGCAACAGAAAATCTTTTACATGCACACTTGGCTGAAATTCACCATAACCCTGGACACATCCAACCCAAGGAAAAGTAGCTACAACTTATGAGTACTTCTGAATGGCACCATTTTACATTCATTTTTTTTTAATATAATAATCATGAATTGTGTAGGGTATCAGTTACATCAATTATCGTGAGCTGATCAGGCCTACAAAAATCACAGGTAGTTTGTCACTGGGTGTTGTTGACATTATAGACGTATGTCCCCAAAGCAATGAAAGCACTATAGCATTAGTTTGTTGGTTTTTCTTAAATTCCCAATGTCCCGTTAAATTTTTACTCTGTTCACTATGCTCAGAAATCATGGGAAACTGTATTTATCTCTTCCCTATAAGCCATTATTCCTGATGCCTAAGCTATTTACTGGAAGTACAAGACTAACATGTGTATCTGTCAACAAAATGGGTCACCTCTATACTCTTCTATATTTTCTTTACTTGAAATCAATAAGGGAAGAAATCAGAAGCATCAGACACTGGAGGGCAGGAATGATGAAGTGCATAACATCGCTCCCTGACGTCTGTATCCCTGGACAATGGCTGCTTCACCGCTATTTTATCTGCTTCCAGATTTTACCTGTTTGTACATCCTGTAGCTCATGTAACTATTTTACATGCTGAGACTTGTGTATCTTTGTCATGAGGTAATGAAGAATAATGCTTAGATTATTAATTTATTTTTAATGTTTTGCACAACATTAATATGCAAAAAATGTAGCTTCAGATTACATATCCTTTGACATATCACACACAAATTATATTGCAAGGAATAAAATCTTGTAAGAAAAGCAGTGTTAATAATGTTGCACCTAACAAGTATCATTTTCATTGACAGGTTAAAGGAGGATGGATTATAATTACTTATCTGAAGATAAATATTGCAAATTTTTTATACTTTTCTAATCATTTAATAGACTATCCATTATGGCCTAGAGTAAAATCCAAATTTGGTATTCCAGCATCAATATCATACCACATATTGGAGAATGAAATATAAATCAGTAGTAATGCAAAGTAGACAAAGTATTAGTAAAATCACAAAAACAGCACAGGAGGCAAATCTTCCCTCTGCCAGAATGCTTCTCCTGAATATGCCTTGACTGCAATGTCACCAACTCCAGATCTAACTTTAAAAAATTAATTAGCAGCTATGTCACTAGTGATGATTAACCTGGTAACTGATTGTGACATCTAGTAAGGCATAAAGATAAATTTCAAATTCACTAGGTGAACAAAAGAATATTTATAGATGCTCTTAAAAAAAAAAAAAACAGAAAACGGCACACATCAAGATCTTTCATTAACATGAGAATAATGGAGTATATACAGAGAGTACTTCCTGACTTACTGTTAATTTTGTCCTATTTTTAAGAGAAAACCCTCAAGAAAGTAACAGGATAGTCCTGGCAGAGAGGCAAGTTTGCCTGCTGTATGCAACTCTGAATATTCCATGCAAATTTGATATCTCTTAGGGCTTGGGATCAAAACCTCAAGGTCAAGCAGTAATTCTGGCATTTGGACCTGTACTTCAAAACAATCAAAATATCAGAGGGGTTTAGATATACACATTTTGATTTAGAGTCATCTCAATGCATGCTGAAAACATGGAGAAGAAAGGATGATGTACAAAGTATGCACTCTGGCATACACAGAGCTGTGACGGGTCATGACTTGCGGTGTAGAACTCACAATATCTGCTTGTATTTTCAAATGGCAGTCAGCAGGGGCAATATCCACGTATACAGGATCGTAACTCAAGTCAGGTCTCAAAGTCAAAGAAATCTTGGTAATACAAACAGCTATTTTTTCTTTCAAACAGGGCATAACATTCTACACATTTCTGACAAAGGAAAGCACAGAAAAATGAGTATGTATTCTTGCTAGTAAGTTCAATCCCCCTTTAGTAAAAGTGACAGCAATCATCAAACACAATCAGCCTTACGTAAGTATGTAAATAGCAAATAAACAAAAGCAGGAAACAAGCTGTTGCAATGCCAGCACTGTTTAAAACACAAGAACAAAAGCAGAAGGTGTCATAGTGGCAATTTAGCACATCCACCTGTGACTCTGCTACACAGGGCCACCTACTCAGGACTGATGTACAGTGACTGAAGAAAATAGAGTTGATGACAAAAGAAAAGTCACAAAAGTACATGAAAAATGCTTTCTTTAATATTCTGATCTTACCATGAAAGCAAGGTACTGGCACTACTGCTTTGGGAGTGATTGTCACTATCACATAGAGCACCGTCTTGACCCCATATCGAAGATTCATTGTTGTTTGATAGGGATAGATTTTTAAATATTCTATGCAATGCACATGCAGCTTAGCAAGCCCCTCCCAGAGAAGCCCTAGCATGAGTTTCTTGAGAGAAGTGGATAAAATCAAGGAGCTAAAAAGACAGAAGTGGCAACTGCCAAGTCTCAAATTTTCAATACAAAAAAAATCAGAATGACGGTGACTGTCAAGCCTCTGCTTGCTTTCTCATGGCCCCTATTTGTTTTCTTGAAGAATTGAGAAAACCAAAACTAGTAACTGCTTCTATTAATACTTTCAAAGCGGCCAATAAAATAAACACAATCTGAACAGATTGTGCTGCGACCCTTCTAGAGTATATTTGGTTGGATTCTTACCCAAATTCTGACCTACTTTTAGATATTTGAAAATCTTGACAAAAGAATACAATCATCATCTCATGGATGTCCAGTGTTTCTTGTTTCTGTAGGAAATCTCTAAAATAAAGTGTAAAAATTATCTGGTTCTGACTGATTTAAAATGAAGGGTTGAGGTGCTAATTTCATACTGCTATTAATAGCTTAGTTGAAGAAAAAAGACTTAAATAGTATCAGAGGAAGCTTTTTGGCAACTACTTTAAGGAATGTCTGCTACTTGCTGATAGGTATTAAAACGATGAAATCAGCAGTGGCAAATTAGTCATTCTGCACAGTTTAAGATCAGCCTGAGATACATTTATTTAATTTGTTTCCTTGCAAGGTGGATGATGCCCCATGCCTATCAATGATCACAAAGCATTGGGATAGTGCCCTTAATAATATTCTTAACTTTTGGTTAGCCCTGAAGCGGTCAGGCAGATGGACTAGATGATCTTTGTAGGTCTCTTCCAACTGAACTAATTCATTCTATTACATTCTAAATTCTGTGCTTGTAGTTCTATGTGACGGAATCTTAACCTTTTGCAGTCTTCAGGCAGTTCTAAGACGATGATTTAACCAAAAGTAGTGAGCAATTAGTTCTTTCATTAGGCACTGGTAATTGCATTTTCTTACGTTCCTATACACCTGCTGTATATAAATTTGCCCATTTTATAACTTAAGCAGTTTACAGAATGTCAAAAATGGTATTCTGTATGGCTTAGCTTTTCTTTAACTTTGTATGCCTTTTTTGTTTTCCTTTATATCTGATGAGGTTTGAGGAAAGGATAAGTTGTCAGTCTGATGTATGTCTGATGTGTATTATAGACATACAATTACTCTACCTAGTGCATGGGTCTCAAAATGAGAGATGCATCCACAGCATCCATCAAATCTGTTCCAAAAAAAATTTAAAAGAAAAATAAAAAAATCTATTGAAAAGATAAATAAAGAAGCGTTGCTTAAGTTGGTTTCCTAGTAATAGCTATGTCTACACAGCATAATGGAGCACAGCAGAGTGCTGTTGGGCTACTTTGTGCATGCTATTCTGACTCACACATGGCCTTGCTGTGTGAAGTACTGGGATACACAGCGGGGATACACAGGCAGGGCTTTGGATTTGGGCTTTCAGTCATGCCTCTTTCTTTTTTTTTTTTGGGGGGGGGGGACGGCGGTAGGGGTGGGTGACATGGAAAGTGTTTTTGAAGAGACATTTGTCATTTAACTCAAGTGGAAAAATAATAATCTTATTACATTTCCATGTATGAATTGGCTTTACCAGACATTATGCTCCAGGAAAAAAAAAAAGTGAAAGAAATTAATGGCAATGGTAGGGTTATGTTTTGAAAGAGATCTCACAAAATTTTGGAAACCAGCAGAATATTTTTAGAAGAGTAGTAAAGATAAAATATTCACACAGAGTCGGACTGATGTCTTCTTTTTCATGCCTGAACTTTTTAGAACATGGATGTAAACTTTGTCAAAAAAAAAAAATTAAAATCTTTGTTCCTCAGTGTTACAGAAGTAAAAATATCCACAATAAAAGGTATGAATTTCTGAAATGTCTTCAATTCTGGTAGCAATTTTTATACACAAAAACAAACAATTTCTTTAACATGTTTTACTCAAGACCAATTGCCAGGAGAGCAAAATGGAAATTTTGCCTGCCAAGGGTAGACTTTTAAGAGCATTGAATACATTTAAAAGAGTATTTACTCTGGTGCGACTTGTCAGCTCTGAAATATATAATTCCCAGTTGCTCAAACACATTTGAAAATCCTTCCAGGGGTCCAGAACTAAACCATGATTTTAATAGCTCAATCTCAAAGTTACAAACTTCAGCATGATGAAAAAATAAATAAAAAAGTTAGAAATATGTTTCAATGCACTTTTCATCTGACAAGAGAAGTGGTTAAAATACCTCTAAAAGATGCAGATGTCAAACATTAATCATAACCAATACACAATGCTGTGGTCCAGTAACTGTTGTTACTTAATTTCAACAAAATCACAATGCTCTTTCAATCTTCATTGTGTGGCTGTGGAAACATGACAGCAACTTTAAATGTGGTTGACAGTGACTTCCGTATCTGTCAGTGGCAGCCAGCTGCAGTTCAAGCAGCGTTGCGCAGAAAAGCACTTCCTAGCTCCTACCCTGAGCTCCCCACTCAACAGCATGCTTAGGTACACAGTTGAATGCTAAGAATGCTAAGTCAAAAATGTCTTTGCTTTGCAAGCAATTGAAAGTTATGGCAAGGAAGCAGTGAATAAAGATAAACTAGAACAATAAAATCAACTGTAATTTGAAGCAGGACAGAATACTTTTTCAGCTACCTTAAGAGATAATTAAGTTAAATTTGTAAAAATCACAAATTTAAGGAGGGATATCTTCAGCAATATATCCAGATTATCTCAACAGTTAGGAATACGCTAGACAAACAAATACGTGTGTGCATATTATACATAGCTGCCTGCTTCAAGTTATTGCCTGAAAACCCTGTTTGTAAGTAAGCTGGAATTCAGCCACGATTTCTACTGTTGTTACTAGAGAGTATCATTTGAAAAGTCTGGGAAGAGTCAAAAAAGTAATAATAAATGCTGCACAGAATCATTAGCCAGCCTATGAAG
This sequence comes from Penelope pileata, assembly GCA_013396635.1. Lineage (NCBI taxonomy): Eukaryota > Metazoa > Chordata > Aves > Galliformes > Cracidae > Penelope > Penelope pileata. The sequence goes on from WBMW01002239.1 coordinate 266,066, forward strand.
TTGTGTTACTTTAATTATTTTTATCTTACATTTTTCACAGAATACAGGGTTTTATTATTTTCTAGATCATGTATATTCCCCTCGATAAAAATTACGTTGATTCAGATCATTCGAAGTAACGATACACACAATAACATGTATGAATGGAAGAATCAGAAGGACTTCTGGATTTCAAAAAACATAGAACTTTCCCTGTAGGCAGGGCATGATTACGTGATAAAATATTTCATAAAAAATCTTTAGCCACCTTTTATGCTGGTCAAAACAATGCATTCCTTTTTTGAAGTCTGAGTTTTCTTTTCATATGCTTGTTTTTGTTTTTATATTTTTAATATTTATCCATGTGAATAACAAGAAAGATCAAACTGAAGTTGTACTGAGTCTGTTTGTATTTTAATATCTCAAATCTGCTGCGTTTTAATATTCATCCATCTCCACAGAGCAATTTTAGCCACCCAAAGCGTAAATGCCTGCAGACTTCTATTTTAGAGAAGTTCTGTTGAAAAATTTGGCATATTTCTAATTATATTCCAATCCCATGGAGAGAATCCCCGCATTGTAACTGCAGGCTGGCATTACTGTCTGGAGTTTCTTGAACTAAATAAAGAAAGCATTAGCAATTTGATTAGTTGAACCTGATTGCTTTTCCTGAATATTACAGTATGTTAAATGAGAAGCTGCATAAAACAAATAAATGAAGCAGGTGCATGTCAGATTCTGATTTGGAAGACAGCCAACAGATCAACTCCACCAAGGTTTTATTATCTAACCAGAAACACATTTTGTAGATGCTTAGATTTTTCCCTCAAGAATAACTTCTGCCAACACTGGCAACAGCTCAATGAACAAAATGCTTTAACTATTTGAGATTCAGGTAAACACTGTAGCAAACATTGTGCCCAGCAGGCTCTTACCCCTCTGTATATGCATTTAGAGGCACATTCAGGCTACTGTGCAAATACATCCCAATCTTTATAGCAATCAAAGCCACAGAAATGACAGCCATCAAAAAGAGGGACAGTGTTTTTCCATGGTCTTTGCAATAAACATTAAAACAATGATTGAACAGATCTTATATTCAGTAATTTGAGGGCATATTTTTAAACTAGTTTGCTTCCTTTGGACCCTAGTAAACAGCTGGAGGGGATGGGTAGAATATTTGGTAATATTTTCTACTTGGCTTTTCTTCTCCTTTCAACAAACTTCTGAATGGTTTGCAATGGAAAAGCGTGACCATAACATTGCATATTTATGCTCAGTATCGTTTACAACAACATCAGACAAAGTGACCTGCCATACTCTCATTCCATGACAAGAATGTTAACACTTTTAATCACCATTTTAACACTGCCTCTAGTTCCTGTAAAGCATGTGTTGCAACATTGCCTAGGTCTACACTTGCACTAAATTTCAGCCTGTGGGCAGTTTTGTGTCCCTGCATCCCTTATATGGGAAGCATCTGCTAACTTGGATGGCTCAAGAATTTGCTGCCTTAACAGTAATTGTGGATTTATAGGAGCATATCTTTTCAGCACCAAAGTTGCTACTTTCAGTAGTGCTTAAATCAGTTGAAATACTAGGGCATTTCTTCCACTCTGCATTATAAACCATTATAACATATATATTGCTCTTCACTCAGCTCATAGGTAACACTTGTAGCACCTAATTAGTACCCTTCCCTATGGGGAAAGATTCTATGAATAGTGATTGAACAATTACTTTGCATAGTTTTTAATATATATCATAAAGGAAAGAACTCCTAAAAGTACGTCTCCAGGAATGAGGCATCCACCACCCAACTCTGGGCAACCTGCTCCAGTGCTTTACCTACCCTTATCATAAAAATCTTTTTTCTTATATCTAGTCTAAATCTCCCCTCTTTTAGCTTGAAACCATTTCCCCCTGTTCTGTCATCACAGACCCTGAGAAAGAGTCTGGCCCCTTCTTTCTTGTAGCCTCCCTTTAGACACTGAAAGGCTGCTCTCAGGTCACCTTGGAGCCTTCTCTTCTCCAGGCTGAATAGTCTCCGCTCTCTCAGCCTATCCTCATAGGAGAGGTGTTCCATCCCTCGGATCGTTTTTGTGGCCCTCCTCTGGACTTGCTTCAACAGGTCCTGTGCTGAGGGCTCCACACATGGATGCAGTACTCCAGGTGAGGTCTCACTAGTGTGGAGTAGAGGGGCAGGATCACCTTCCTTGACCTGCTGGCCACGCTTCTTTTGACGCAGCCCAGGATATGATTGGCTTTCCGGGCTGCAAGGACACATTTCTGGCTCATGTCCAGTGTGACACCCACCAGTACCCCCAAGATCATTTTATCAGGGCTGTGTTCTATCCTTTTGTCCCCCAGCTTGTATTGATAGTGGGGGCGGCCACGACCCAAGTGCAAGACCTTGCACTGGGCTTTGTTGAACCTCTTGAGGTTCTCCTGGGCCCATGGCTCGAGCCTATCTAGGTCTCTCTGGATGGCATCCAGTCCCTCAGGTGTGTTGACCACACCACACAGCTTGGTGTCGTCCACAGGCTTGCTGAAGGCACACAATCCCACTGTCGATGTCATTGATGAAGATATTAAAGAGCATCGGTCCCAGTACTGACCCCTTAAGGGTCATCACTCGTCACTGATCTCCATCTGGACATTGACGCATTGACCACTACTCTGGGTATGATATCGTAACCAGTTCCTCATCCATTGAGCAATCCGCCCATGTACATACATGGCAGAAGCCTGAACTACATTGTCCTTCAGCAAGGTACCTGTACTTTTACAAACTGCATGTCAAACTTGATTGTAGAACCCATGTATTTTCGTTTTGTTTTTGAAGATTGCCTAAAAAATTTATAAAAAGGAAATCCATGCATTTTCAAGAAGATGAAAAATGCTTAGTCCTATACGTTTTGTCATGGGTAAAACTTGCAGAAATTAACAGAAAAACTAGATGGAAGAAACTTCAAGCAGTCCTCTCCTCTCAAAATCTACCACAACAAAAGGTTAAAGATGCCTAACCCATTTTTGAAAGACGATTGTATATCTTTCTCATAAAAGCCCCTATGACGGAAATTTTGCTGAATTCTGTGCAATTTATCCTAGACAGTATCTTCTACTGTCCTTACTTTTGGGAAGTTTTTATTAATGCTTTATATAAATCTCACTTTCTGCAACAGAGGAACAACTGCCCTTGGGATGGGGAGAAGTTTCTTGCCTTTACCTTCATAGTTTTCTTTTAAGCTTTTGAAGACCTATTGTGTCTAAAGTCCTCTCTTCTCTATTCTTGACACTCACAACAACCTTGAATTATTTTTTTCTGTATGCTACGTTTTCGAGCCGTTGGATTCTTCCATTCATGTGTCACTTGATTCTCTGCAGTTGGTCCCTACATTTCTTGAAGTATATGTCCAAAAGTGGCAAAAGGATTCCAACAGAGGCTTTATTAGTGCTGACCAGAGCAGAAGGATTACTTCTTATTTCTGAATACACTCCTGCTTTCATATTAGGATGAAGATGCCTGTTTCCAGAATGGCAGAGCATTCCTGACTCATGTTCCGTTTGTGATTCACAAAGGAGGATTTGTAAACCTCCAGATTAATGATAGCGATACTGATGTCTAACAGGTCATTCTCTTTTATACATGAATTTTCTCCCCTAAGAGTAGTACTTTCAATTGTCCTTAATCAACTATAGCTTTTAGTATAAGACCATTTATTCAATCTTCCAAGAATGCTTAGAACTGTAATTCTGCCCTACAAAGCACTTGGATCCCCCCCCCAGCCTGATACTGTCCAGAAATTCAGTAAGCAATTTTCTATGCATTCAAAACTATTAATAAAAATATTGAGCTCATCATCCACGTGATGCTAATTCTTTATGTGTATTTTTTTTCCCCCACAAAGACAGACTATTTGAAAGGAAATGCTCTGATGAAATTCAGTCAGATTAAAGAAGAAGATACTACATATATTCAGATAGAACAACTTACTTTCAGAGTGGTATAAAGATTATGAGACAAGTTTATCCTAAACTCTGTATTTGTGTGATGGTGTTTTGGTGTTTTCTTACCAGTGCAATTATTATGTGAGAAGAAATCTGAAGATATGTCTAATCACTCAGTACTGTGTTTGCAAATACCATCACAGTGTGCTATGTAAAATGTAATTCAGGCTCAGTTAATCCATCCCAGAATAAGCCTCTTCTATAACACACCACATTTCTCCCTTTAATTTTTATTATGTTAAACTGCCTTAGACAAAGGGCTAATCCCAAATCCCACCTTTAACAGTAAATTTGGGAATTGCACAGCTGACTAAGTCCTATATAAAGGACAATCTAATTGTTCCTCTAGTAGGGTCCATTACTAAGATACATTAAAATTATTCAGGAGTTTGAAAAAGTCATTAATATGCTGCTTTAATTAAAATTCTTACTAAGTAAAATTTTGAAGACTGGGAAATTAATACAGGATACTGTATATCATAACAATTCTTAAACACAAAAACCTTCCTGTAAGAAGCTCTTCAGAGACAATATTCTGAAAAGGTCCACTATCTTGCTGACAGCACACAGGATGAAATGAAATAAGAACATATGGCCAGCTGTTCTGGGTCAGAACAAAGCTCTATATAGCCTGCATCCTTTTTCTGACTGTAGCCAAAAGTGGATTATCAGGACAAGAAAGTACGTAGTGATATCTGACTCAGTTCTTTGGCTTATTCTTTAACAATACAGTTTTCAAGGCAGAGGTTTTGTCATTGTATCCTTCAATGGATTTTTTCTCCATGAACTTGACTAGTCATCATCTCTTTCTATAACTCCAGTCTAAAGAAATAAAATAGAAAGCAGTCACCTTTAAGTATTCATTCTGCCTGACACTCCAATTTCATCTCAAGTTGAACCATTTCCCACATCCTTTGGAGTCCAATATACTCAACTCACAAGAATGGAAAGACGGAAAGACAAACAAGTAAACGAAATAAATTCCCAGAAAATCTTTCTTTCTTCAATTTTCCTCCCTATCTAGCAAAAGAAAATACACTATCTTAAAAATCAGGCAATGAAAGTTCCAAGGGGTGTTAGAAAGTCAAAATCCGTGTTTTAGAGCTGGTATACCCTGACTCCGTAGGTCAGGTCCTTTTTAGAGTATGCATGCAAGGGCCAGCTGCTTGATTTTCTCCACCATTATGTTTCTTCACTAAATTAGTAAGAAGAGAAGCTGTTACAGAGACAATATCCTGGGGTGCCCCTCTGAAAACTGTCCTAGAAAATCAGTCCCTGTGGCCTGAACTTCTGAAGCAGCAGAATGACTTGAGCAGCTGCCCCTTTTTTGTCATGTCGTTTGCTGGCTGGCAGACTATTTTACGCATACAAGAAATGCAGTCAACACTCATTGCTAAAATTTTAAAGCTACTGCCTAAAATACTGTTTTCACAGAGAGACAGTTCTGTAACACCTCTACATAAAAAGTACTTGCCCAGCATCAGCTCACCCCTCTAGGCAGGTTGAAAAAGTCTTGCTCACCTGAACATTCTACACGTGAGATCAAGCAAAATGCTTCCATTTCACAGTGAAGCCTAAGTTAAAAAGGAAGATACAAAAATTACACCTTCAAACAGAAGGGAAAGAGAGGTACACTTGTGCCACAAGTATATATCTCAAGGTGAGCCTCACCTGGTGTACACTTCCTAGCAAAGGCAGTAAAACACGTGTTGTGTATATTTTCAAATTATAGATTCATCACCTATTGGAATTGTGGCTCTAACCAGGGTCAGATCTCTGAATGCAACATACAAACAGATCTCCTCCAAAGGAACCAGACGGCACTCTCGCTGTTCAAGAGCCCCTCATGGATGCCAGGACCACTTCCAAAACACTGGTAGTCTGTTAATTTTTTTTTTCCATCAAACAAAAGATAAAATGAGGCAGGACACAGAGAGAGAACTCATGGGAAAATTAGGAAATGCCTGTAACAAATGATAAACTACTTGTGGATCTTGTGTTTCCCTGTTACAATCTTCATATGACTTCAGGGCTGTGACCGCATCTGAGGATTACATACCTCATTTTTCTGCACTAAGCAGAGGGAAATAAAGCACAGGAAATAAAACCTCTATTATACTTTAGAATTATTATAAAATGATTCAAAAAGCTTTACACGGCGTCAGGACATAGTTACTAAGAGGCTTTCTGAAGCCTGCCTTTTCAATCTCTTGGGGAGAAAAATCCTAGTGAGAGCTAATTTCATTTGGCTTAAGAAATACAGGTTGGTAGTTTTGGAGCAAAAGATTTTGGATTATTCCATAGTTTCCAGACACCATAAAACAGATTACATTTTGCAGTTTTCATTTTGATGATAACACAGAAGAATTGTTTTTCTAGGAAACTCCTAAACATAAGATACTCAATGAACCAGATGCAGAAACAATGAGGACTCTGAGGAATGACTCCTCACCTAATTTTGAAATGAAGGGAAGGCACTTAGGTTCCACTCAGTTTGTTTAAAACAACTCTTCTGGGTCAAGACAAAGAGTACCAAATCTCACACCTTGAAACAGTTCAAAGGAAAGGGGTCATTAAAATACATATACAGTTTTACTTACATGAAGAAACATTTAGGAAACAAAAAAAAACAAAAAAAAAACAACAAAAAAAAGAAAACAAACAAAAATATTGTCTCCTACCTCTATAATAATATGAATTGACTGAAACAATCTGAAGAACGTTAACGGGGAATGCAGCTCCTGACCGACACAGGACGTTAGTGTACCCTCCACTCAATGGAGATCTTTTCAGCCTTAATATATTGGTATGATGTTTTAAATTCCCAAATAGTTAAATATGTTATGATGGAATACAGCTGATGTCACAAGAGTTGCACTCATTTGTGCAAACAACACACCAGGTCTTTTTTTGACTTTACAACTGACTAAATAAGTAATCTGCTTACCTGAAACAACTAACCATCCCCTAAGACATCTAAACTAAAGGATATCTGTATCACATGCTATTGCATATTATGCACTCAAAGAGAATACAGAAAAAACCTTCATAATACAAGCAAGAGATTGTTACTGAGTAACATCTGTGCACTACCACATATTTGACTTCCAAATGCTTAAGGCAATGGAAGTGAACAGTAAGGGTGACTGCAAACCATATGATGCATCATTGCAAACTACCCCCATTATAAGATTTATGACCAGATTCTCCAGAGAGTCCCATACACCACAGACATGCTTGCCAGCTGCAGCTGCCACACCAGATCCCACAGTGGTGAGTATGGAATGATGTGCTGTTGCAATCAGATTAGCAGGCACTGTGGATATGAAGCATGTACTGAAACAGCAATCACATGCTTTTGATATGACTTCTGACAGGCCAGGCTAAGTAAAAACAATTTCTAATTACCAACTTTCCTCAAATCTGAAGGATCTAGGATTCAGCTCCAACAAACATCTTTACTGTTTGGCTTAAGGACACACATACTTTTGCATACAAAAAAATTAAAAGGTTGTTTTAGAGGATAAAAGATAAAAGGGACAAGGGGCAAAAGTGAAAATTTTAAGTGAGATAATTTCTAGTTATAGATTACAAAAGTACAGCAATGAGGGCTGCTCCGAAAATAATGCCTCCTGGTTTATTATATTGGCCCATGACACCAGAGGCAGATGGTGGTGTGGCAGTAGAGGTTGAACCTTCCCACCCATATTCCAATACATTTTCTTGCCACGTGGCAGATGGCAGCAGAGGCGCAGTCTGACCAAATGGCATCTGACATGGAAGTATGGATGGAACAGAAATACAGAACTGAATTCCTCCATGTGGAAAAAACGGCACCCATTGACATCCATCAATGCTTGCTGAACATTTATGGAGACCAAACAGTGGATGCCAGCACAGTGAGGCAGTGGTGGTGTGTTTCAGCAGTGCCGACAATAACAGTGGTAACCTCTGCTGGGGCAGATTTTTAGGAGTGCAGCATGCAGGCTCTTGTTCATTGCAGGCAAAAATGCATAGCTAATCGTGGTTTATACATAGACTGTGTTGACAAATAGTGTTTTGTAGCTGAGAATTTGCTCCATCAAACAGTGTTATTGTGCTCTTTGTATCTGTTGTAGTTTCCATGGAAAAATAGGAGGCATTACTTTCAGAGTGACCTATGTTTAAAAAAAGTCTTTTCAGAGACATTTTCCTTTAATATTCAGGCTAATAGTTTCCTTATTATGGCTTTACATCGAGATGTTAATGTGTTGGTTGCAACTCTGTTATGACCTACTGGCTGCTGTATTTAGTCTGTATTTCAGAGTTGTTTCAAATTATTTTTTATGTAAATGCAATATTCCTCAGGGATAGAACATACCAGCTGTTGGTCAGTCAAAACAATTTCATCCCCTCTTCATACTCCTCTTCACAGAACATCACCAGAGTTTAAAGCTGGGGCAATTTCCATCTGGCCTTGAAGGGGAATGAAAACAAGCCAGCCATGATTCACGCTGTAAGTCATGGAGTGCAAGCAGGGTTGAGTTGGCCTGGATTTGAGATGCCAAACTAGAATTACGCACCATTTCCTTTCCCCCTGGCATTTACTTCCCTTCATCCCCCTAAAACACAAGAAAGCATAATCTGCATTTTTCAGTTGCTCCATGTGGTCTGTGTCACACTGACTTTGTCACTTGAAACATTACACTGTGTTGGGTGTTGGTTCTGTGCTGAAAGGATACTGCTGTCTGAATGAAATACATAGTTGTCTACACAAAGAAGAGCAAAAGTCATAGGCATCCCTGCTTCTTTTCCTCCTTTCATTTCAAGATAAATCAACATAGGAAAGATTGCTTTTCAAAATATGGCTTATTTCCACGGTGCATTCATAAGGCATGGTTTTGTTTACGATTTTAGCCTGGGAAAAGGCAGAAGTGCATTGTACTGAGTTAAACCAAGAGACCTAGTGAAGGCAACCCTTAAGCATACATTTATTAGATAATATAAATTGCAGTGGATGGGGAAAAAAAATCTTTATATAGATTATAAGAAAATCCATTACCCTAGAAAGAAAAAATTTTTGAAGATGAAGAGGACTACTATGATGACCAGTGGAGAAGAGTTTGTCAATAAAGATAACTGCAAACAGGACAGAGTGGTTACATTCTTACAGGAACTGAGCACTAGACCTTATAAATCAGCTGAAGTAAATTGGAAATGGGATGAAATTTTAAACATGGGGCTGCCCACTAAAAAAGTGGTACTCTCGTGAGGTATTTTTGCAAAGTAAAAATACAAACCCATGAATCCAAACAGAGCAATACAAATCTCTAACTGCTTTCTATTTCTTATTCCTGAGAAGATAGTTTCATACATGAGGGAGTTGCTTTTGAAATCTCTGAGCAATACAAGTGCAGAAGTCTGGCCAGCTTGTAGACTTGGTTTAATCTGTGAGTAGAGAAATGACAAATCATGCACCTCTCTCTCTAGTAGGAGAGAGGCAAGAAAGAATGAAAGAAACCAGGTGGATGACTAAGAGAACAAAAAGGCAGTAAGACACACTGTATTAGAGAGACACATACCTATCCTAAAAAATTAAAATCTGACATGCATTTTAACATCAAAGTAAAATCTCCTGGGTCACTTCTGTCCCAGTTCTTGCAGATGCTACATCATGTAAGCCATTTCATAAGCTTCTGTAAGCTACTCTTAAAATAGAGAGCTCTTCCATGTTTGTTTATCTAAATGCTAAAACTTCTAAGTTACATAAGTCCTGCCAGGATCATTTATTTTCCCTGCATAATCTTGGGAATGAGAGATGCTAATTGCAGTGACCGAGATGAGCAGTGCAGTTATTTAAAAAATTATTTTCCAAAGGCTAGGCTGTGCCACTGAATATTGCTTGGTGATAAAAGAACTGGATAAATATGGATACAAACACATTAACATGATTCCAATCTACAATATTGGAAACCTGAATTACTGGCTTTTCAAAAAACATTGGCTTATTTAGAATAATTCCCTACTACAGTTTAAAGAGGAGTAGCCTGTAAAGCCCAAAGAGGTGAGAATTGCCAGTGACTATGAATACACAAACATATTTTCAACAATCCTAAAATCTTCTTTCACATTGTATTGAAACATAAAACTCTGCAGCTCAGAAATTTAAATACTTAGAAGTCTAAATCTGAAGTACAGACCAAAACTGTGGCCTACGGTATGAGCAAAACTGCTGATATTGTGTTGCTATGATCACCCTGGGTGCACTTGGACCACAGCAGCCAGTTTTGCATTGAAAGAAAATCCTCCAGCCTTGGGATGAATCCTTCAGGCATCCTCAGGGGAAAATCTTTGGTACATCCAGTGCTTTGAAATGTCTTTGAGGACACACTGTTCATAGGTGATTGGTCTCTGACCTTCAGGTAGCCCATCTATTTTACACAGGTTGTGCTACACTGGTAAGAGTCACCTCTGCAGCATCCTCAGGTCATTCACAGAATCACAGAATTGTAGGGGTTGGAAGTGACCTCTAGAGATCATCGAATCCAATCCCCCTGGCAAAACAGGTTCCCTACTGCAGATTGCATTCAGAAACTGATCTGGTCTTCATTTGGCTATTTTGTGAAATCCTTGAGTTCAAACCTGTTATGTATTTGTATGATCCTAGTCTCACTCTAGAAATTGTATACATATCACTGAATAGCCAAGATCTGTGTGCTGAACATGAGTGCCCCTCACCGTGCTGTGTATATGTGTAAAAGAGAATCACAGAACCACAGAAATGTAATTACACTCAAAAGATTGCTTTTCTTAGTAAGAGGAAAATCATTTTATGCTACAGATACTGTGGTGATGAAGTCCACTCAGATAACTTATACAGGTACGTTCTATGTACTTTCTTGATATGGATTCAATATACTGTTTCATATGATCCCAGATATGAAAAATTATACACTGATGATACTTGTCTCAGAGACAAAAATGTTCTCATCTTTAGACATATGATACCTGCATTATTTCATGATCTTCTCATTCCAGCTTTATGCTACCATACTGAAATATTTCCTTTCAGCATTTTCAGTAAGCTATTCATAGTAACCATTATCTGTTTCATCACAAAATATGTGCCCCAGAATACTCCAGCCTGATATTTTCTGGTGTACCCACAACAAATTATAAAAGTGACAAATGAAATTCAAGAAATATTGTCCATACATCTGTTTTTGTGGTTCAGATCTGAAATTGTCTCTAACAATAATCAGTGGATCACTAAGACTGGCTGTTAACTTTACACTCATGAGTAGCTCTGAAGATTGCAACTGAAGTACTTGCTGAAAATTAAACTCCCTACAAATGAAGTTCTTCTTAAAGTTCTGAATAAGCATAACCAGATCTTTAAAGTATGACAAACAATATGCAAGATGAACATTTCATATTGCATCAGCTTTCCATAACCTATTGAGCTATATTAATTCTCATAACTTGTTGAACTATTAAGTCTAAGACAATGTCACTGTCAAGTCAGTACTGTCAGAGGACAGGGACTAAATCTGTGTTAAAAGATCTGCTCCTCTGTGAGACTTTCTTTCTCTTTGGTCAGTACAGATGTGTTAGTTTCTTGCCCTGAGCATATTCCAAGCACTTCTTTCGGGGTTTCTACTACTGTTTAGTTCCGCCCAAGCATGGAAAATCAAATCAAAACAACAACAAAAAACTAAGAACAATACAAAATGGACAATGCCATCTAGGTTTCTGTTAGGTTCATATTGAGAAACTTTTGATTTCTGAGTGTATATAGAACTCTCAAGCTTTTTTTTTTCCTACACAATACATTTGTACAGAAATATATTCATAACACCAAAAACTTGATGTACTTTTACAGTCATCTTCTAGCACTCAAAAACACCCAAATTCAGCAACTTTGGTGAGAACAGGAAACTCACAAACACCTTCACACCTGAAAGCTTTGATTAAAAATGTCATCCCTCCGGAAGGGACAGACAGTTTAGCTGACTCAATTACTAGTTTATTCAAAGGGGAAAAAGCTCATTTCTAATCGTTCAATTAAAAAACAGAGGATGAGATCTGCTAGTTCTGACTAGTTCTGCTGCTCTGACATGATTTGGCATTTTAACTGTGTAATCTAACTCCTGCATAGCAAATCAGACTTGGCACAAATTTGTTAAGTTTTATTATATTTAATTCTATACATACATCTAAACTTTCGTAACTAATAAAACAAATACAAGGTAATTCCTTAAGTCCATCCTAATTTCCCTTCTATTTCTAATAAAAAGGTAAATGAAGAAGACTTTTGCCGACAACAAACTGCAGAACTGCAGGAAATTAAAACACACATATAAAGGCAGAAACACAGGCAGTACAGTCTTATAAGCAGGAAAAAAACATCTGTAGGGTTTAAATGCAACAATCAATCATAAATTTATGTATTTGGGAGGCTTTACCCTGTGAGAACCCAAAATTACTAAGGGAAAGGAACAGTTAAAGACAAAGGTTAAATATATTATTAAAAATCAAACAAATGCCACATTACTGTTGTAAAAGATATTAGACCTGGTTTGAACAAGTCTCTCTTAAACGGCTTTTAACAGACAATCATGCTCCCATAAATTAATATGAACTTCTGTATACAAGACAAATGCATGAATTCTTTAACATAATATTTAAATCTTAATTCCCCAAAGCAAGGCAATGACAACCTGAAGATTGAATACATTATGTTAAAAGTACTAATGCATACAACAAACATTTATAATACTCTTGAATTATATGAAAACAGATATTTCCTCAAATAATAGAATTAACCCTATGCATTCCTTCAAGTGATAATTCCATTTTACAAACTTAGACCATCTCCAACTCCATAGCTAGCAGATTTCAGCCAGGCTCTCATGCCATTCAGCAGTGAATTTAAATACCCTTCATCATCTTGTTGTTCTTCAGTACAACTCAAGGCACCTCTCAACTTTGATGACAAAAAAATAATAATAATAATAATAATAAAAAAAAGCCAGACTGAAATGTACTGAAATTTTAGCAAAGTCATTGGCTAGGTATGTGTTTGGCATTTAGACACGGTTCATTTCAGCCCCAAACTCATGCAAGACAGACTGAGAAAGCTCGGAAGGCTGCCAGACTTCTCGTGGCTGGTGAACACTACAAGCAGAACGGATGCTGTTTTTATTAGAATACCAACAGAATACAACCATTTTCTGAAGATTTTTAGCATGTTCATAGGATCATAGAATGGCTTGGGTAGAAAGACCATTTAATTCCAACCCCTTGTCATGGATAGGGACACCTACCTCAAGATCAGGCTGCCCAGGACCCCATCCCACCTGGTTCTGAACACCTCGAGGGATGGGGCATCCATGCCTTCTCTGGGCAGCCTGTTTCAGTATCTAACCATTCATACCTGGTACTGTCTAGCCTTTGTATCCCTATACACAAAGATGACACAATCTCCATCTGTAGGTCCTGCCTGTTTCCTAATGCTAAAGCACTGAACGGGGTGGAGATGGTGTAAAGCAGAAAAATAAGCAGCAGGTGTCCCTGGCTGTGCTCAGGGCTGTGATGCAGCAGCTCCTTCCAGACACAGAGGAGAGCACACACCAATGCTGTTTTGGAGCAAGTTTGCAAAGTCAGGTAGTAAATCCTGTTTTGGAGAAGTAGCAATGGAGTCAGCTTCCACTATTATTCAGACATCAGGCAGCACCAAGCAGCAAGTCAAGATCTTTTTGCAAATCTTCACTCTAAGAAAGGCTAAAAAGAGTTTATTCCTTGCTTCCATTTCTCTTTGCTTCTCTAGGGGAACCATTCCCTGTTGGGGCCCTTCTGTCCTCCATTCTTTGTGAAACAGCTTTGCTTTGGGCAAAGGGGCAGCATGAGATGCTCTGTAGTGATGCCTCCACCACAGGCAGCCGAAATCAATGATATGAGGACTGTGCTGGTCTAACAGCATGCTGTCAATTAAAATGGCTGTCTCATACTCCTTCCTTCTATTTCCTGCTCCTGGCTGCGTATTCCTGTTCCCTTCTCTGTACTGACACTCATTCGAACATCTCTTTGCGTCAGTGAGCACACAAAGAACCACTTGTCAGATCAGTGAACTAAACAGACTCAACAAGAGGTCTGCTGTGTTCCAGAAACGTTTCAAAAGAGAGGATGTGTGTGGGAGGAGGAAGGTATACATTCTGAGATTGAAAGCCTCTGGCTAGGCAAACACCCAAGAGGGACTACTGCTATTTAAAATCCATTGAGGTTTTGCATTAAACTACAAAGATTTACGCAAACCTAAATGCTATAGTTTTGAATCACATACTCATTTCAGAGCTAACGACACCTGCTTTTAGCTTAGTTTTGTGCTCATTTACGACTTGCTTTAGGTTAGGCTGCAGACTTGTTTCTCACTTTACTCAACTTTCCACTTCTTTGATGTAGGATTACTTCGAGTAACTGAGAGTTACATCTGATCTGTCCCTGCAAAAGCCACAGAAGAACAGGATGCCTTGTGATCTTTGTGGCAATAACTATGCTTCATAAACGAGTTTAAACACAATCAATATAAAAAAGTGCAGATCCTCACTGAAGCTTTTCCTCAACTCTACAGGATTTGCACTTTACAAACAGTAATTGAACTAGAAAAATTCTATACATTTAATATAGCCTGCCTCTCCCACTGACTAACTTTGCAAAGTAAATTATATCTGCTCCAAATGGGTTCAGAATACTGCCATCCTCATGGGGTAATGATTTTTGAAGTGTTAGCACCCAGGTGAATGCATGTAGTGCAAGAAGTTGCAGATTAAGATTCTTTCTTTCATTTTGCTGCTATTTAATTATGAGTGAAGTGGAGGCAAAGAGTTTAAATAAACCGAGCCAAGTATACATTGCTGAAGAGCACTAAGGAGTTCAAGAACTTAGTAAACTCTACTGTCCTTGGGCTTTGTTTCTTCTAAAATTTGGGTACAATCCAAATCACATAACATTTTAGACACTTAATTTTCCCTCTTTTCTTTATTAGATTATTTCCTTTTGATGTGGCAATTTATTTTATTTTCCTAGGAAGGAATTGCTTGCTAACATCCTTCCATAGGGAAGATCACAGTCTAGAGTTTTGCAATCGCCCTTAGCATAAGCAATATTTCTCTCCCATGTTTTTCATCCTTGCTTGGATAACATAGCTTAGATTAGCATTCACTTAGAAAAGAAGCTGTTAAACTGTCTAAAGACAACTTTTGGATTGCCTAGTTACTGTTACTCTCCAAATTAATGTAACTGCTTCCTTAACCTGTTGAAATAATGGGATATGCACCTCTGCTCTTCTACGTTAATAAACACGTTACAGTCATTTGTCCTATAAATAATCAGTAACAGTCATCTCAAACTTCCAGTAAGATCGCTGTATGTATCAAAATAATCAATTGCAAAAACCTTTTAAAGGGAACAGATTTTAATAAAATAAAATAAAAAAATAATTGAACGCGACAAACAACACGGCAGTATCATTGCTTGCCTTCTTTCTGCAAGACAAAAGGCTTGCAATTTAGATGATTTGTCTTTAAAATGTTATGGTGAAAAATAAACCTAAATCACATTTTCTTTAAAAGGAATAAATTAATTGTTACCATCAGTATAAAAAATTGTATCAATCAAAATTCTCTATTCCATGGCATTATCTGGGATATAAAGCTGTTTTCTTGTTAGCCTGTTATTTTATATTCCAGCAAATGATATTTAGGAAATAAGATTGAAAGATGAAGCATAGAAGAAAATGACATTTTGTGTACCATCTAATTACCAATTATCTGCCAGTGGAACTAATCAAATTGTATAAATTTAGACTGCAGATTCATCAACCAATTACCTTAGAGAACATGCTATGCCCCTCATCAGTCCAAGTATGAAACAACTTACTATGGATATTACAGGGATCTTTTTTATTCAGGCAAATGCATCCCTAAGCACAATAATTAAAAGCTGATGCTTTTATAATATGGCTGAAATACCTCTGTTGATGTAAACATTTTTTAAAAGTCTCAGTATTAATTCAAGTTCGTTACTTAAGCTACAGAAGAGGAATTATTTACAATATCGAATTAAAACAAAATGAAATTGAGATACTATGTTTTACAAAATCATACTTTTCATAACCTATGCTTGTTATACAGTTGTGCATAAAGTGATGAAATATAGCTCAAAATTGGGTTCTAAATAACTATTCATGCATTATGTAGACACTTCATTTAGATTAACAAGAAATGATTTGGAAATCCAGTATGTCAGCTCTTATCTTTGCATTATTTTTTCTTATATACAAAAATCTTTGATTAAAGGTAATTTTGTTTTCACATAGAAAAAACAGTACTTGACGTAACTCTGCGAAAGTTCACATGGAAGAAAAAAAACACCTGTTAGCAAACATCTTTCAGAAACATATCTTAAAAGAAGATGAATGTGTTTTCTTTGTACTCGTACGACTACTCAGTTATGTGAATATATGCTGATTAAAAGCCCTAAGACTGCTATCCATGACAACACAATGTGAGCTTTCTATCACCTTGCCTGACCATTATTTTGGACTTAGTTTCTAAATATGGTTACAGAATTATCCACAACTTTGCAGGGAATTACTATTTCCATGTGAGTGAAAATCCTATACTGTCCGGACGCTCAAACTAACAATCAGAGATCTAGCAGAAAAAATAATTGTTTAACTTGTACAATATTTCTTCTGCTGCACAAGCCACTAACTGAATTACACGTGGATAATTCACAAATTTCTTACTTAATGGGGTATCAGGTATTGTACTAAAAATATATATTGGTCTGTATTCAAATTTCATTAGAAATCACATCTTACGTGCCCAGAATCCATCTGGAGATCGCTGCTTCCTCAACAGCTTGTTACACCTAAACTGTTTGCTACAAACATCTTAATCAGGCAGTGGTTATTCAGCTCCCAAATGCATCACAAAATATCACTATCACCAGTAGACAAGAACAACTCTACCAAACCTAAGCCTAATTCTCACAAATATAGTGATACAACCAAGTAATTATATTTCCAAAACGTTATTTTCCTTTTCATGGAAAGGCTTACATCAATAAATAACTTTTGCTTTCTTCTGTTATGAAAAATGTGCATTGTTTCTTGTAACAAGCAGTTGCCTGGCACACAGTGTCGGTCTTCAGGATGAAGGCTCCAGACACCTGCGTTTTCCACACTGCTGATTTACAGGAGTCTTGGTGCTTGAAAGACATCAGACAAAATTAACTTGTCTTTCTCTTTACCCAAAGAAAGATTTGAGCTATGGGCTCTGCAGTCTGAATGGGAATGGCATACACGTTAAAAGTGAGCTTTGGGAATTCCTTTTCTATTGTTACCATGAACATAATATCTCCACATCTCTTTTCTGACAACATTGTCAGTAATAGTTTGTCTAGCTATAATTCCCCCTTTGGGAGCCAAGCACACAAAGATGACAACTTTACAATTTAATTAAATACAGCAACGGAGAAAATATAATAAAGCAAGTTAAAGATTTCATGACAGTCAGATACAAAGGTAGAGATTGTTGAGCATCTTATTGATAACACACTGAAACCGTTCTACATTTTGAGAAAAATTACTCGAGAGTAGCAATCCCAGAAGTTCATGTTGAAGAAGCTTGTAGGCCACAGTGGGTGGCCTACAACTTCATACAGTGTATATAGAGGAAAAGGAGACAAACAAAATACCTTTGCATCTGAAAAGGTTCATGAGATTCATTTTACAGGTAGGTAAGAACTAGTGATGTGACAATTTTAGCACATGAGAAGTTTCAAGAACTTTTATCTGCTGAGGGTTTTTGAATTTTGACTGCAATGCCAGCCAGAAGACAGGACTTTTGGAAATGAGGAGAGGTGCTTGGTCTTTAATGTTTATTTTCCTTCTGCTTCACAGCTGAGAGACATGAGGATACACACACTATTCTTTCAAAAATAACTCAGGAAACCATTTCTCTGAAAGAAGCCCAATCTCTAAGTTACACCAAAAAAAAAAAAAA
>WBMW01002239.1:284134-296026 GCA_013396635.1 Penelope pileata
AAGAGGACAGACTTTAAGGTTAGTAGACAGTTTTGGCTAAGGCATTTTACAGGTGAAGGCAGCTCAGTGCTGAAACACAGTTATTAACAGTGAAGTGATTTGGAATAAGATAGGAAAAGCCCGTGCCATGGGCTTTCAAAGGTAAGCAGGTGATGCATTCATTTCCCAGACAGTTACCTTTCCTAGCTCCTTGCCTATGCAGGTACAGACCAACCAGCCACAACTCTATTGAGAACTCTTACCACATCAGATTTATTCTTTAACAGGTTGGTTGATTTTCAGTTATTCCTCTTCTCTCTCCTGATCATCTCTTGCTACCTTTGGACCAAATCTTCATATAAGTCTGCTGGTTTTGGAGACAAAATGAAAAATAAAAAATAAAAAAAAAAAAAAAAGAGAAAAAAAATACAAACAACATCCCTCCCCCTGATGACAACAACAAACTCCCCACTTTTTTCTTTTTCAGAGGAAAGAAGCCTAAAGTCTCCTTCCAGTCTGGATGGTTTTACTATATAGCTCTTCCTGACAGGTGAGCAAGGAGTCAACTAGAGAAGGTGCCCTCCATCTCCTGTTAAGAACAAGTTGCCTGGGCGGCTCTTGGCTTGTTCCCGCCCTACTGTTTACCAGATGCATTTGTGAAAAGCCCCTCTGACATACTAGCTGCCATTGCTGAACCATGTGATACCATGGGGTAGGTACAAGACGTAGGTCTCTACATTTTCACACCCACACAACATGGCTAAATCTGACTGTGTGGACTTGGAGGTAAACAAGCATAGGATTTGCAGAGCTGACACACGGAGAGAGGAGATCTCTTTCAAGAACTAACATTTATTCCAGAGTGGTGTTTTACACTCTAAGTAGTAAGAATACAAACAGAGCAACCATATTTCCCCATCTTTTATTTCTCATTTCAGCTTCCTACACATTTTCTGTATAAAATGCAATCCCATACCAAAAGGTTCATCAGACACTACCACCATTACTACCGCAATGCCATGGATTATGGGAATAAAAGCATTAGAGGAAAGCAGCTTTAGGATATAAATAGCCCCTTCATTTTGATGTTATTATTATTTTTCATCTGTGGAAGATGTCCACCTAAGATTACATGAACATGATAATTAACTAAAAATGATACATATATCTATCATTTAAATGTGTATTTGCCAAAATCAGTTATTTTTCACACACTGTTCTCTTCCAGCTATGATAGGCAGTAGTTGGTAGCAAACGCAAGTAGAGAAAAGAGAAAAGCCCTCCTGAGTAACAGAAATAGTGTCCATTAGGTAGAGGGAAAAAAAAACCATGATGACAAAGGGGAAATAACAAACTAGAAAGTTCAAGAATCCAAATTAGTGTTAACAGTTCAATTTATCTTGCATAATATTACAATAATTGGATTGTGTCTATCATGCTGCTGTTGTGACACACTTGGTTTGCTCTCTTTGTTCCTGACAGTTTCCCACAGAGACTACTCTTATATGGAGATCACTTTTTCATACTCCATCATCTCTATTCTCCTTGCTATCATAGCTGAAACATGTATAGGAGACTACATTAAAATAATAACATTCAGAAGTCACGTATGTCTGTGTAACTTGGGCTGCTGCTCTTCACAACAAGATAGCAACACAATGTACACAAGATGAAAAAGTTCTCATACATTAATACTTTAAGACTAACTTAATGTCACTATTAAGAATGTCAGCGTAAATTTCCCTTCTTGGTGGTTTAGTCATCAGCAGTGAAAGGTAAAGGAGTAATTTTCATTAGCCACAGAAGACTGAATATAGGTCACGGTGAGTTCAAAGACAAATAATTTAAGAGTCAGAGCCTCAGTGGAATGCCTCAGAGGTAATGCCAAGTAAATCACTGTATCAGTAGGACTGATTAAATATTAGCAAAGAATGTGAATTTATCTTAAAAAGAAAAAAAATAAGCTTTGTATTTTATTATGCTATAAATATCTTTCCTGCCACGCTACCATTACATTTCCCATTTTATTGCATTGACCTATGATAAAACTGTGTTTGCCTCAGTAAGGTTAAGCAAATTTTAATTTAAAATTCCCAAAGGTGAATCTCAAGTAGAAACAATGCACAGATAGCTAACATTGTATAATTCTAATTCAAAACACTACAGTCTTTTCACATAAATCTAACAGAATAAACCCTGCAATTTCTTCTAAATCTCAAAAATAATTGCTGAATTTCATGTGATTACTGTTCAAGAAAAATTGTAAAAATTTTAGTGTAAGAAGGAAATCTCCATCAATCTCATTGTCTTAGTATTACAGATCAGTTACACAAAAAATCTTTGAGAACATGCTGGAAATAGCAGCTAGGAAATGTTGATATAGAATAAAAAAATTACAATGCAGTTACAAATACTCAAATCTTCTTTCAGAATTTCCTCTGATATTTGCAAAATAGGATTTTCTAAACGTGAAGTTACAAATAAAAGAATGTATAGAACTTCTATATTTTTGAAGTTTAAAAGGCATATCTTAGAGGGTTAGGGTTGAAAGCCCAGGCCTGCAGATAGAATAGGGCCCAAAAGGTATTCCCCTCTGAGCAGCATTTGGCCTCAGGAAGAGCAAAGGTGCCTTGCCTAAAACTCAGTTTGAGCTTTGGCCCATTCCAGTGCCAGCACTGCAGTGAGTCTCTGAAGGGTCTCCCCAGGGAGTGATGGTACAACCAGAGCTGTCTGAGACACATCGCAGCACTCATTGGGCAGATAGCCCAGCAAAGGCTATGGGAGATAGGACTCCACGTCATGTATCGGGGACTGGTGAGAGTGTGGGAAGGGAAAGCTGGGCATTATGGGGAAAGGAGGAGAGCGTCTGGGTGTTTCTGCATTCCTCCCTTCTGAGAGTAGATGGACAAAAGGAGAAAGGCTCCGTGGAGGGGAACAAGTCAGCAGTGGATAGGCTTGGTTAGCTGGAAATATCACTACTTTCCATTTCAGACTCACCAGACTTCTTATCATGTATGTGCAGTACTCATCCTGGTACTGACTTGCACAAACCACTGATGGTATGCTAGGAAACAGCAAACATTACATCAAAAGCAGCAGCAGAAAAAGGAAGGCAACACAACTGCAAAGCATCAGAGTCTGTTGAGAATATTTCAGAAATTAAGCCAGACACATTTCAAGTATGTTGGGAAGAGCAATGCTGAGAAATCTTGCAGAAGAGAAGGCAGGAATAAGAACAGGAATGGTGGAGCTCAGACAAAAAGAAATTGCAAATGATGAATGGGATGAATAGACATATCGGTACAAATTAAAGGACCTGTCTGCACCACTAGGGAGCAGAACACACTGCTATATCAGATGCGAAGGAAGGGAGAGGGGATAAACTGAGAGACTAGTAGACAGAGATCGGACTGGTATCAGCAAGGTAAATAGAAAGAGCAATTCCAGAATAGATGAATAGGATACATTCAGACAATTATTACATTGATTTAGAGTAGAATGCTTTTCCTCATCTTGCATAATTAATCATAGTAAAAAAAAATATTTTTTCTTGAAAGAAGAGACAAGTTGGCCTCTTAAAAATGGTAAGCTGTCCACTATTAAAAAAATTGCTTTTTCTTGTACAAGTGTCTTCATTACTCAGCTAAACAAATAAGTCAAGGGGGATATTATCAGAAAATATCCTTCTGTGAACTTCCATAACTTAGGAAATTAGATGTTCAAACAGACTACTCCTACAAAAGAGACATATAAAGATTCAGAAATAGCTACTTCATCTGCTACAGAAAGGAGTAGCTTTGCTGTCTGAATAAGCTGCTACTCCTTTTCCTTCAGCAGCACTGGAGCTGGTAAAGGCATCAAAATTCTTCTCACTCTATGGATACCTCATGAGATTTCTCCAGCCTCAGGGCTGCAGAAACTAACTCTATGCTTGAAGGCAGTGGTGCACATTAAAAACATGAGATGAACAGTGAGAGAAATGGAAGGCTTACCTAAGCTGCTATTAAAACTATTCTGTAACTCTGCAACTCTGTTGCTGCTTTATTTATATGAGCTGACCTGACTGGTTGCAGCAAGTGAAATACCCTGTGGACATTCATCAATATGCCCAAGCTGAACTATTAACCTGAGTTATTCGGCAATCTCTTGACAAACCAAATCCAATATACAGTGTTATAGTAATAATAGAATCACAAGTTTCACTGAAACTTCATTCAATATCAACCCATATCCATACTGTGAACACTCATGAAAAGGCAAGATTACTGCAGTGCTAGCTTTCACATTTTCCAGTGACCGTACAATACATCATTATCTGTGAGAGAGATTTGCACGACTTTTAAAATCAGATATACAATCAAATTTGATTTTCACGTAAATTGTACTTGTTAGTATGTGGTACTTAAGGAACTAATAAGTACCGAGGTTCTTCTAAGAATCATTTTTCACATACCACTGACTTTATTCACATACAAGGACTACACAGTCCTTGAAATGTTTATATTACACATAAATAAATCATATAAGACTGAAATTGACCTTGGCATGGTATGAAATTCTAGTGTAATCTTTTTCATTATTCAAATAGAAGATACATTTGGTGACTATTTGCATAGCAATTATTTCATCTTGAGTAACTATGTATTCTGGGATCTAGTTTTAATTCTACATGTTAGTTGTCTAAATCTCATAAATGCTATACAGATATCCTTTTTATACACTAATATCCATTTTCTTCTGTGCAATGTTTAATCTCTACTCCATATTTTTCTTCTAACTGTCCTTCAAAACATGGCACTACTTGATAGCTTTGTGTCCTTACATGAAAAAAAACCAACAAAACAAAAAACAAACCAACCAACCAAAAGACCAAACAGGACACACACACACACAAAACAAACAAACAAACAAACAAACAGCCACACAAAACAGCCCAAAACACATACAGAGAAATATTTTTATCTAATCACAAATGATGCCAGAAGCCCAACAGAGACTGAACACCATGTTAGAACAAAAATAGTCCAGAGATACACTTTCAAAGTTGAGCACCTGCTGTAAAATAGCCATCTGTGTTTAACTGTAATTTAATTATGGGTTCATTCCTTTTGTGCATACTGAAAGAATCTCATAGGTCTTCCCCAGTTGGTCTGCAATCAACTTCTGGCATTTTGCAAAAGCAACAGACATTCTCTTAGTAACACCTGCTAACTTGTTTCATTCCTGCTTCAGTAAAGGGCCTTTGGGATTTTACAGTGGCGTTGTGAAGCAAAATAAAAATTACTATCAAATCCAAAATAAAAAAACTGCATTAATTAATCACCTGCCCCAGGAAGCCAATATAATTGGCTATCAGATATACCATTTCCCTTTCCAGAAAAGTAACCACACAGCTAAAGATTTTTTTTTTTTTTCTGAGGGGAAAAGGGAAGGAAGTATTCTCCAAAGATCTCCAAGCTACCACAGTATAGGCAATCTATATTAATTGAAAACTGTAGCGTTCTGAACAATATCTCAAAGAAAAATAAAGTGCATACACATTAATACTTGCTGAAACTAATTCTCTCTACTAGAGGTTTATTAGAATTAGATTAAAAAATAAGAGAGAGAGAGAGAGAGAGAGAGGGAACAACTTCTGGTAGAAGAATCGAGACAGAGACATCAAATTTAATTTTGGAGCAGTCACTGTTTAACTGTGACCATGTCATTAGGTTAAATTATTCCAATATTCATGACAGAAGTTAGATACCTAATACAAGCAGCTTGATTTCAGGAGATTTTCTATTTTAAGGCTATTTAATTGACTATTTTAAATAAAAACAAGATAAAAGATTAAAATATCTTTCTCTTTTCAGTGTGTCACTATGTGTCATGTAAAATGCAAATGAATTGTTACCTGTTGAACATAGGTCCTCCTGTTGATGAAACGCTGCAGTAATTATGCCGAAGCCCTTTAGAAGACTTGTAATAGGCCAGTAATGCAAAGCAATACCCTCAGGGATGCATGGAATCCCACCTGCATTCTGCACTGACTTGTACTCAGCCTAGACCAAGTCCCCTTGTTTAAACAAGTTTCCCTGAATGTTCAGCCACTAGCTGCCCCATTACCACGCATTTACACAGACAGGAGTAACAGAATAAATTCACATTTTCAGTGAACAATGGTTGACTTGTCAGGATTAGCACAGTATAGAGGACTCGCTAAAATATTAATTATTGAAACTATTTATATTCTGTCCAAGTGAAAAAGGTGTTTTATAAACACATGGCCAGTACACAAGCAACAGAGGTCAGTGAACCTGGAGACAGGAATGCTGTTCTTGCAACTGCTGTGCTTATGCATCATATTATGCATCATCTTGTCTGCTCATGCAAGGTGGTGAGTGATTGCTTTTGCATCACTTGTGTGGCTTTTTTTTCCCCTCACTAATGAACCTGTCTTTACCTTGTCCCATGAGTTTTTCTCACATTTTCTCTGCCACCCTTCTGGGGGGTGAGCAACAGCGAAGGGGTTTAGCTGCTGGCCACAGTCAAACCACTACAGAGCTTAGATCTTGCATTTGTCTAAGTGATTGTCATCTCAGTGAAATGAAGTTTGCAAAACGGAGTGCCGCGCTCCGGGAAATGCCACAGCAATGGCTGCCCCTGCAGCATTCCTTTGCGTCTGACTGCATGCGCTTTCCAATGCAGTCTCTAAATTACACAATTCCATACCTTATTTTCCACAGACATGGTGTGTATTTCACACCGTGACTCAGGTCATATCTTACAGGAGGCTAATTTTGTATTGCAGATAGTACAAGTCTCTCGCTATTACAGAATGTTGTGAAATATCAGTTAAAGGTCTGCTAGTAGAGGTTAAGGGAAGAAGCATAAAATCAGAGTCCAAATAGGGAGCAATGCCATGGCAGTAAGAAAACCAGATGACACTTAATAAAGCCAGAACACCCGCTGCTCCTCAGGGGTGTCTAAGAATCAGTTTTGATCCCTACTCCGTTGGTTCCTCGCCCCGGAAGATTTCTTCTCAGCAAGGGGAAAAGATCTTCAATAGGGTAAAGATAAGGTGCGGGCGAAAATACCTTCACACCTTCAAAAATTACACAGTAAATAAGCAAATGAAATCATACTCTCAGGCTTACAGTACCTCAGTACTACCCTGAAAAACATAATTACACAATTTTACGTAGCAGAGATGGTACACAGACCATTTTCCCATAGCTAATTACTGATTACTGTTTCCTCAATTTCTGGGTGCCCAGCAAACACTGTCTGGGCTACAAGTGAGTCATTCTAGATGGATGGATCATTTAACTTTGTAATGTATTTTTTAATTTTTCTGTCATTCGAAAGACTAGAGGTCTTTTTAGCTGTAATAAAATATTGCTTGTAATCACTTCCTCTTACTTCCCCCCTCAATTCACTCAAAGGAAATTTCTTTGTAAACCTCTTAAATGTTCAGTTATTTGTAATTATTTCTTTTTACCTTTAAGAAGAACTGTGTTTTCTTCTGTTTACACTATTCCCTTAATTTCCTTACAGCTAGGATTGATTAAATGCATAATAACTAAACCACCTCTTGAAAGGCAATTTGCAACGGTTATGCTGCCATGAATTTCAGATTATATTTTTAAAATAACTGTTTCCTCAAGGGTATTGCCTAACCTCTAATGCTACTAAACATTTAGAGGTTTGTATTTAAGACTCCAATTTCATATGCAAAAATATCTCTGTTTATTACAATCCAGCCCTTAAATTTCAGCCAAAAGTGTTGAAACTGCCTATTACACATACTCCTACCTCTCTAATCCAGAAGTTATTTCATCAGTGGCTTTGATGGAGCTATCAGATTGAATAAGCATGCAACTGACCTTCCAAAAATATCTTTTTTCTTTTAAAGATTATTTTTAAGTTATTTCAACAGAGTTTCTTCAGGCTTTTCATTGACTACAGATGAAATTCTCATTAATGCCAACTATGTACATATCTTCCACAGATATACTCTGCCACTTATTGCACACATTACTCTCAATTCCAATGACAGTTGCAGTTTAATTAGTTTTATTTATATTTTACTTGAATGCTCAAATATATAATTTTTAATTGAAAAAACAAATTTAAAAAGCTGGCAAAATAAAAGGAAAATAAATAAATTCCTGCACCTATACAACTGAAAGTAACTATGTTGAGATTTTAAAAATACATATACTTTTATTATGGGTAATATTGTAACTCATGTATTTTGAATATATTATTGAATTGCTTGGCATTTTCACAATTTTTGGTGAATGTTAATGACTAGAGCAATTAAGAAGAACCTAGAAAATACTTATAATGAGCTGAATGGCGTCACCCTGGAGTTTTAAGGCACCTGCCATATGTTCTCTTTAATAATTGCTACTTTTGCTTTCTGAATACAGTAAGAGAATTTATCAGTTTGCAGAAGCTTTTGAGATATATGCGCTTGTGACTGGAGATGTGGAAAGAATGTCAGAATGTTATTTCAGTCTTAAGCAGTCTAAGTTAATATGAAGTTATATATAAGGACAAGGCCTTAAATTGACACATTTCCATGAAAAAGAAGACACTAGATGAAAAATCATCCTTTTAAAAATGTATATGAAAAATTACAGAAATTCTTCTGAGTTTAGCAGTCAGTCACTGGGACTGCCAAATCACCTCTGGCTGATTAAGTTGAATTCTACCTGCAATGCATTTCCAAGTAGTTGATTTTCAAATATAGCTTACAAACTAGACCTTTAAAAAAAGAACTACACATAATATATGATAAAATGCTTAAATTAAAAAAAAAAAAAAAAGAATATAGTGCAAAGAAATGGAAATCTATGGAGTTTTTTAGGGGAACAGTTGATAACTAGAAACTACTTGATGCAACTCATATCCAGCACACAAAAAAAGTTTTATTTAACTAAATATATAATTTACTACATATCTTGTTGTCCAAAATTGAAGTCTTAGAGAAATTGGTTCAAAATTATTCGCAAACATAACATTTTCCTTTTTCTTAATTTGTTGCCCAATAAATGCAGCAAAGCTTTTCATTGATCATATCTTGATAGTTCAGAATTGAAAATAGCATCAATTACCCCTTTAAAGACAGAAATGTTTTGGCAAAGCTACACGCATATTCTTCTGCTCTCAGTCAGAGTGAGAAATCTGGGTTGTGCCAAAGTAAATGCAGGGTTTGCTATTTACCTTGATGGAGCTAGGATCTCATGCAAACTAAATGCATGGAAGGAAAATGCATTTAAAGGAAAAAAATCAGTCGTAACATATTAAAAAAAAAGTCAAATTTATGACTAGTTTCCTCATCAGAGGCTTCATCACAGACTCTGTTAAAGAAATTGCTTTTAAATCCTGCTCTTTTTCAGGAGCTTCACTGAATAAAGAACATTCAGCATGTGCTAGTAACATTGGAAAAACAGCAGGCTCAGTTGTGCTTGTTATGTAACAGGGGTTTGCAACAGATCACCATGGGTCTATTTATCTAATCTACATTTTTATGTACGCCTATTTATCTTTGTGTCTCTCTGTGCATACATATGTGAAGGACACAATAAAAAAAGTTTATATTTCTTTGTAGAAAGTTTAAAGCTTTCATCAATGAAAATTGCCAGAACTCATCCCTTCTGAAAATATCTGAATATTAAATAAGACATTTCCTTCCTCAAAGCACCAGTGTCCCCATCCCACCCAAGCCAAAACTTCATAGAAGCAGCACTGCTAACACCTTCATAGGGTAAAATATTCTTTTAGCTTGATGTCATGAGAGACAGTCCAATTCCAAAGGCTTTGACACCTGTACTCTTAGCAAACCTTTGCCCAGTGTTTTTATTAACTTAATTTAATGGAACCTTTTTTATAGTGACCTTAAGAATTTAATAACTCCTCAATGCAAGAACAATACCACCTGCAGGCTCTTCTGGGATTAAACTGTGGTAGTTCAATATGTCTGCAGGAACACATAAAAGAAAAGCAGAAAAAAAATGCCAGGCACTACACAAATCAGTCACTCATTGCTGAGTCTGGGTATTGTGCCAGGTTATGATGCCTGCTCCAGGACATGTGACATAAAACTCTGCATCTGATATATGCTGCAGCCTACTTATTGCTGCTTAATACTATTAATCTAGCTTTG
The DNA here is from genome assembly GCA_013396635.1 of Penelope pileata. Lineage (NCBI taxonomy): Eukaryota > Metazoa > Chordata > Aves > Galliformes > Cracidae > Penelope > Penelope pileata. The sequence continues at coordinate 294,270 of WBMW01002239.1, forward strand.
ATCTTGTCAGATATGGTAGCAATTTTCAATTCCAGAGTGTCTTCATTTCTGACAGACACTCTGCATATCTTCCAGATACGATCAATATGTTATTAGTCAACAACCTGACAAGAGGCACATAAATTAATCCCTTTCTGTCAATCCAGCAGTTTGTACTCCAGTGAAACCTCAGCCTCGCAGTATGTGTGAGATTTATCTTAATCCAATTAGGGTAAAATGAACTTTTTTTCCTATGGTGGTCTCCATCTATGTTAATTCAAACCTCTGAAGACAGCTGCTCTGCGGAAATAATTTTATGTTTGACCTTTTACGGGCAAGGTTAAAATCAGTATAGATACAGATATACGCCAGGAAAGTCAATGAATTCTCTCTCACAGTTTTTCCTTTAACCTCCACTAGTAACTGTAAAGCAATGCCAAAGAACACTGCTGATTTCAAAGTGACAGTGATACATTTATTTTAGTTGCATAAAGAAGTCTGTCACTTTGGCTTTACACTGAGTACAGCATGTACCTTTGTTTTGCTGAGGGGTAAATTAATAATACGCAGTGACAGCCCTGTCTGTAGTATTGTAGAATTTGACAAGCAAAGGATGTTAACAGCCTACAATATGCAAAACAAATCATTTCTACTCTTTGTAATAGTTATCTGATACAATGACAACAACTGTTAAGGAAATGAGACTTGATAGGTAACATTATTTCTCTGGTAGAACACAGAGGAGAGAGAAAAGGACTAAAAAGTGTATTTGAACTTTTTCCTTTGATATTAGAGAAGGGTACTGGATCAAAATCCCGTTGTAATGACTCAATGTATGCTGAGGTGCCTTTAAGAAGGTAGCACTTACTGAATTCTCTTACTCTGACATTCTCATAAGAATGAGATTAACCTAACATACACATGGAACGGAACGTATCTACTTTTCTTTCACCTACACAGCCTCTAAATACCTGTCCTGTCCACACCCACTCCTGGGTTATTTTCACATGGCTAAACCCCATTCTGTCCTCTGAGTATGCAGGGGAAGGAGAGCACCCAGAAGGTGGTTGCAACTGCAGCCCTGGATTTGTGTTATAGAGATTCCATACTGCTTACCCAGCTTCAGCTCTGACTGCAGCCAGCAACAGAAAGACAGAAGCATGGCTACTGCAAGCTGCAGAAAACAACTTCTCTGGGGAGAAGGCACTTTTCCTTACTGTATCATCCCGCAGCTGCTTGAAATGAAAAGACTTGGTTCTGCACAGCTCTGGATCCAGGCTGTGCGCAAGCACTGCTCATGCTGGGACAGGGAGCAGGTATCTAACCAAGATGCCCTGTATGCTTCATCTCTACCCAGACTGGGTGGATTATTCACACGAAGTATCAGCATTCGAGTGTCATCTACCAACCAAGGAAATAAGACCTGACACATTCAATATGGGAAGTGCAATTGGAACTAGACTCTTTTCCAGTCTGGATTGTGTACATATAACATTACCCTAGGAACAGATGCAATATCCTCTAAAAAACCTGCTCTGGTACTTCTACATCTGGGAAATGAATGACTTTTAATGTCATTTGTGGGGTACAGCAGTAGAAACTGTAATTATCTCAAAATTAGCACAAACAACATCTTTGAACTTAGTCACATGCAATTTTATGAACCAAGACTTGCAATCTGAAACAAGAAGCTACAATAAATCAGGAAATTCTTATTTTCCAACATTACTAGAAAGTATCTAAGAATTTTCACAATCTCTCAAAACTAAATATCTCAC
>WBMW01002239.1:296042-429109 GCA_013396635.1 Penelope pileata
AAAAAAAAAAGTCTGTAAGCCAAAAGTCTAAACATTTCTGAGGAGTTATGGAAGTATAACATTTATATTTATGTCCCATCATGGTATCTCATTATCCAATTCCAAACCTTTAAAACCATTGACATTGTCACAACATTGCTGAGAGGACAAAGATAAGCATTCTGCATTTGAGTAAAATATTTCTTCAGATAGTAATTATTTGACCTCTCTTCATTAAAGGTATAGCAACAAGCATAACTATGTCAAATGATGTCTCACAGCTCCTTCTCTAAACAAAAAGGCGTGTCAAATTCAGTTCTCAAAAAAAAAAAAAAATCTACATGAAAATGACTAACATCCCCCTGGCACTAACTGTCACACCATGAAGGACAGAAAAAAAAACAAAAAAGAAAAAACAGAGATGAGTTGGAAAGGACATATCTTTAAAGAAACATTTCCTAAAGGTAAAATTCTCTCTTTTGATTGTACTTCTCTCCCCAGTCCCAACAAACTTCTTGGCATATCACTCCATAGATGTTCTAAAATCAAAAGAAGCAAGTTCACTGTCAAAGAATTACTCTAGTTATTCTCAATGCTGAAAGGTTTGGCCATAACAACAGCAACAACAACAACAACAAATATATATAATGATTATTGTTTGGGAACGTTGTAGGCTGTTTTAAAGGCAACGTAAGGCTGTATAACCAAAAGCTTTATGTATAACAAAGTCATCAGAAGTGCTGCTGAAGTCTTGGTCTTATTAATGATGGCAGATCAGCGGTATCTACCTGACCTTGCTCACAGGATTTCTCAATTCCCAACACATTTTATCATATTCATGAATATGTCCTCCCTCAACTGCAGAAACAAATTAGTTTCCTACATAGTCTGCCACAGGACAAAATATTATCTGCATACACACTTTCTCCCAGAGTTTGATATTCATGGGCTAACATTTGTATTTAAACAAAGATGCACATGTGTAGCCAATTTATCAGATCAATGCTCTATCTAGCAAAAAAGCAGTGGTCAACAGTCCACAGTTCAGAAGGGGAATTTGCATCCAATTATGAATTTTTACACCTCCAGGGATACGTTTCTTCATAATGCTTTTTCTTGCTAACAGGATTTTGATGAAATATGCTATAAATGCAGTATCACTATTTTGAGATGCCACATGACTAAGCACGGTAAAAATAAGGAATCACAACAAAGCTAAATGCGATATTGCCAAATCAAAGTTATTTATCTGACCTGAAGAAAATCCTGAAAGATTGGCAGCCAGTACTGTCATTTGTTGTCCTCTCATTCCTTCATCTCATTTGTATACTTTATTGCCTGGGCGAGTATTTTTGTATAAATATGCACGTTTTTATACTTCGCATATGTACAGAGCTTAATGGGGAAGAAGGTTTCAAAACATCCTCTTTCCTGCAACCCCAAAAGGCTCCATCTCCCTTTTCCATATCATTGCGCACTACCCACTTTTTCTTTTTTTTATTGAAATACAATTTTACAACGTGTCTCCCGCTCCACAGTATTATCAAACAAGTCCAGAGAGAGGGGGAAACTGATAGTGGTGACTAGACTCTAGAGATAAATTTGGAGGAGGGGAATAAAGCCATGTCTTCATGGCTTTCTTCATCTCAGGTGTTATATTTTCTAACTAGGACTGATCACACTGCAACAGCTTGAAAACGTCCAGGTAAAATTGGAGCTGGACTGGACTGACACTGCACCTAAATGATTTCCAGTATAATCAAACTTGAATCAGAATTCAGCTGAAGAAATGAGTCCTTTGACTCCCTCTTTAAAAGACCAAACAAACATTTTTCACAAATACATTCTGTATAAGTACATTCTAACCAGCATATAGTTGTTTTTGTTCCATTTTACACATTCATTGTATTGTAATGTAAAGCTTAACTATAGTCTATCCTCCTCTGAACAGCGTACACATTCAGAGTCCAATTTTGGAATGTACAATGTTTATGTTATTTGACATTTATGTGAGACCAGTTTACGTATTCCTATTTATAACACCTCTGACCTCTGTCTTCTAGATGACTGAGATTCTCCTTTCCAACAAGACAATTTTCTTCCTCTGTAATATGTAAGTTTTGTGAATGGATGGGATGCTTGAGTCAATCTGCTTGGTGATAAATTCTAAAAGGAAAAAAATATATAGAATTTTTATTTCTTCACGGTGCACTCACAGGAAAAGATGATTAATTTACTTAGAGGCAATGTTTATCCTTTCTTAAAATTCAAGAACTCCCAGACGTTTTCCCTTCAGTCCAAGCATCACGTTCATTATGTCTCCTTCTGCTCCAACACACAGCAGAGGGAGCAGCGCTTCACTGAGAACTCTACATACAACACAGCACCTACAGTAAGGGGAGAACTTCATTATCAATCTTCAGACAACTGAAGCATGTGAGAGGCCTAACAGTGCCTGAAGTTCAGCTGGACACTACTGGAGGCCAGCTACTGAAATTACATTAGAGTTTGTAATCTATCTGAACTACTATAGGTTCAGCACAAGACAGATTAAAAGAAGTTCATTCTCCTGAAGCTGCCATGCCTAAAGTGGGGGAGGCTACCTTTACATCTTGCAGGAGGTAAGATAGTATAAACTCTGAAAGTAACCAGAGAAAGCAGGGAATGGGTAAAGCTTCGGCATAAAATCTTTTGATATTGTAGTAAAATTTCTTATTTATTGTATGAAGAAACACTTGGACTGCAATTCTTTAGTATTTTCTCATGACAGAGGTACTTAATCTGTCAGCACCAAAACACTGTTCTGTGTCACAGCGGGATACTCGCCGAAATGTTTGTTCCAGTATCAAAAAAAGTGTTGTGTTTTTACACTTTTTATTTTCCTTTTTTTCTACAGAAGATGCCTTCCTCTTTTTATCCCTTAGCATTTCTCTGTCTAGGACTGAGAATGTTTTTTTTTAATTGGAATTTGAGACTTTGAGAAATTCTATAAAACAGTGAACAGAACAGACAAGCTCAAGTATTTTAATGTCAAGAGAAAGTTTCAATAACAACACACTCTACAAATGAATTGTAGCAGTCACAGGAAATTAAATGCATTGGTGGTGAACAGTAGTCAGGAAATGTATTTCTGATACTGGTTATTTCTAAACTAATAAATGGAATGACAAGGGAGGCTTCTTGGAAATGTATTGTAGCAAATAATTTCCTAGTTGTATTTTTTAAAGCACAGTTTACAGAGGTAGAATTGTCATCTTAGGTGTCTCATCAGATACTTTTTCTATCTTCTATTTGAAAAATGTAGGTATTTCAAATCTTGGAAAAGGACAGGCCATTGATACTCATTTACACTTGAGAGCTATTAAACACATTTAACAGAGGAAAAAGAAGAAAAGCAGAACCACGTCTACATCTCCTTGGAAATGGCCTGGTACAATAGACCAGGTCTCAGAAAGGGCAACTAACATCTTATTGCAGTCTTCAAAACAGAACAATGATTTTTATTTTACTATTATTTTTTAATATATTACAAATTTAATTTAAGGATTTTTATCAAGAAACAATTGAACAACATTTTTCCCCTACTGACATCTTAAACTTTTACTGGAAATTTCTGATACTGCATTGTGCCCAGATTAGAAAAAATGTGTATAACCTTTTCTTTCTTTTCAGTTCACAGCTTCTATAAAAAGGTTACTGGAAGAAGCATTCTAAGCCTACATCTCTAACATACAATAAGGAAGTACTTTGTTTGTATGAGACTTGAACCTACATGGAAGAAAAGAAATCACAGTTCATCCAGCTCAACTCTCTTCTTATTTGTAGCGTAGTTTCATTAAATGGTCATGAAACTTCTGACTTCTCCAATGGTGCACTGCTACATAGGTGCCAAGATTAGGCAGATTTTTCCTAATCTTTACAGGAACAGGTAAACAAAGTTGAGAGGGATGACAGTTTTAATTTCTCCTTTTCTTTTATGCTATTGCAAAGTAGTACTGCTTGAGCTGCTCTCCTTTTTCCTCTCCCCTCGTTTCCTTTAAAAACAGACTAATAGAAAATGTAACATTTAAGAAGAAAGTAAATCAAAAAGAGTAAAGAGGAGGAAAAAAGAACAAAAAAAAAAACCATTGGACCCAAGAAAAATGAATTATTTAACATACTTAATTTCTCACTCCTTAATTCTTGTTCCATTTATTAAAAAAAAAAAAATAATCTACTGCCCACCAATTTGAGTTTTCTAGCCTACTCTCAAAAGCCTGACTGTTCTGAGTATCATAGAATTATAGAATGGTTTGGTTTGAGGGGGTCCTTAAAGATCATCTAGTTCCAACTCCCCTGCTGTGGGCCAGGTTGCCAACCACTAAATCAAGCACTAGGACACATTGTCCAGGGCCCCATCCAAACTGACCTTGAACACCTCCAGGGAGGAGGCATCCACAGCTTCTATGGGCAGCCTTTTCCAATGCCTCACCATCCTCTGAGTGAAATATTCCAAATTTATTTCACCACCAAGTTACTATATTATTAATCAAAAATACTTGCATCAGTGAACCTATAGTCACGATGGACTTAGGAGTCTGCATGGTGAAAATAAGCAATTTATTGTCTAATAAAAAATATATTTGAGCAGATCATTGCATTTAAAAAATTTCAGTTACTCATCCAGGGTATAAACGAAAACATGTACATTTGCAAAGCTAACTAGTGCCCATGGGCCCCACTAAAATCAATGCTGATATACCATTAAACATGTACTCCATCACATTGTAAAAGGACAAAAAGGTGCCAAACCCACATACTGATACACCTTTCACTCTTACTCTGTTCTAATGAAATACAATCCTAATAAAGATGATTTTCTTTGAATCACAGACTGTGCCATTTCAAAAAACAATCATGTGGTTTACTTTAAAATGTAGTGATGCTGTCTCAAAGCAAAAGTAAATCTAATTCCAAAGTTTGATGGAAAAAAATATTATTTTATGCAAGTAATTTTCATTAATGAATTTAATAATAGCATTTAAAACTTCAAAATATTTACTGAATAGTGCTAAACTGACATGATGCCTGCTCCTCTTAATCAGTTCTGCTAACTGCAATAAAAAGTGAATAAGTAAAACCAAGAAGATTCAAAGAAAAAAAAATAAACAATATCAAGTAATTTAGTAACAGGTAATTCAATCAGGTTTCAGTTGTTCAGCTTTTCCATACTGTACTATGAAATGGTATTAAAAATTCTTAGAAAAAAAATAGAAAAGAAAAAGAACAAGAACAATCTTCTCCTTTCAGGATTCACAACTGGAAGCATATTCAGTATATTACTTCACAGTGCACCTGCCAGGTGTCAGAGCCCTGGAGAGGTGAGAAGGTCTTGCCTTCCTCAACTTTGAAATCTTTCTCTAACAAGTCTCAACAAAGTCTCTGGATGCTGCCTTGTCACTGAAAGAAAGCTGGCTCTCTTTCATTCTGTTTTCAAAAGTTACTTCCCCTTTGTAAAGATAATCTGAAATGCAACCGTTACTTCATAAATTGCCAGTTTTTTGTGCTGGAAAATTCTGTAATGAAAAACAGTTTGGTGGCTGGTACGCTGAGGCAAAGCATGTATCACAGAACGACACGTATTAAGGAGACCAGAAGCAGAGTTCTGTAATAGCTCAGGGCTCTCATACCTTAGCCTGAATCTGGGAAGTGTTGTGTTGTGACTTGGGATTTTGACCCCAAGACAACATTTACAAATCCTCTCGCTCAATCTAAGTTCAAGTCTCTGCTTATCCTGACTAATTATTTGTACGAACGCCTACTTAGTTTCACATCTGCAAAGGGCAGACAAAACCCTTTCTGTATTCACAGTGTGGTTGAAAATAAACACCGCAAGTTTCTGTACTGAAGACTATGAGTGTTGAAAGTCCAGACTGAGTTTGGAGGAAGGATCTACCTCACCTAATTTCTGAGAGCTGCTGTCTGTGCTAACCATTGCAATTCATGGACGTGCTGTCTGCCTGAACAATGTTCAATCTCTAACTCCGAATAATGTGAATCTTCTGCATGGGAAACTGAACCAAAATTTGTTGATGTCTTATATTGTTTGGACTGAGGGATCCTACCTTGCTCACTTAAATACACCTGAAATTTTGAGACGACAGCAATGTTCTCTTCTTCACCCCTAGAGCTGTGCAACTGAATCCCACAATTACCAGGACTCTTAGAACTGAAAATCAAGTGACAAATTAACAATAAATACTGTAAGTTCAAGCCTGAAAAAAATGATTATGAATAAGTGGAAGAAGATTAGAATGAGTCAGAATAGGGGACAAAGAAAGAAGAGTTCCTTGTCTTCTTATTCTGTACTGAGTGTGAGCCCCAAAAGCACACAAAAAACTAGCAAGATCAAATCATTTCTCTTTTTCCTTTCCACTCATCCTTTCCTTTCTAGTGCAGAGGTTAATACTTCATCCTCTACTGAGGCTTACAAAATTTCTATTTCTAGGTACCTCTAATGAATTTAACATGACATCATCACACCAGAACTCCAATATTTTCTGCTGTGGTGTGCGCTTTTCCCAGGAGATATTCTCAAGGATAGGTCAAAACCACAAGATTTCATCAAGTTCTCTCAGCAGAAATGTCAGCATATTATTACTGACCAAGAAATTTATAGCAAAATAAATATCTCAAGGGTAATTTCTTGTTTTATTAACCAAGAGAATATTATTTCCAACAAGAAGGCTGATGTGACAGAATAGTTATGAAATAGAGAATGAATAATATGAAGACTCTGAAAGTTGTTTAAACAAGTGATCCAACTATCAGCAGTCCTGACATGTCAGAGAAAACTCCAGAGCTAACAGCTGACACGTCAACATGTTTAAAAATCCATTTTTTGTATGGTTCATATTCTTATATACAACTGGAAGCCAATTAACATAGAATAAAATGAGGAAGGCATTTATTACTTTCCTCTGTTTCTTTCCAGGAAAGAAACCACATTTTCAATTATAAAAATGAAGACATCTACCCATTTTAGAGCATTCTGCAACAAACTGTGAACATGAAGATGTCTCTTAGGAAATAAAAATAAATATTTTATAGGAGAAATCAAGTAATATGTAGGTTTATACTACTTCTTTACATGTGTAAAACATGCTAATAATTCTCTGTTTTTCTGCAAGACATAAATTAATTTAATGGCTTGACAGACACTAGAAAGAAACACAGACAGCTGACTATTTACAAAGTTAAAAAAATTCCTACCTTTATCTGATAACCAAAGTTTAACATTATAATACAATTTTTCTGGCATTGACCTAGACACATGTACAAGTTTACTACAAGTTATTGGGCACAAGAATACAATCAGCACACAATTTTAAATGTTCCTCCTGTTATTGCATACCTAGTATGCCAAATCAGACTCTATTTATCCTTTAGATTTTCTCAGAACCTACGCTCCCCTCAGTGCATTCTCCTGTTCAACTCAGAAAACATAAGGGCGTCGAAGAGGTGGGATGGTGTTTTACGGCCCTACATAAGGGTCTTAAATGGGCAGTGCAGAAGGCAGGAAGCTGACAGTGATGCTGTTACTTTGGGAATACAGCAGGTCCCTCATCTGCAGAGCAAAATATCTTTAAGGGGATGCAGCTGTACATGTCTGCTGGTTTCTATAGAGAAATGTAAGAAAATGGCCTTTTCTTCTTATCTTAGGAGACCCTGGCACAGGAAGATCAGGCCCTTAAAACTAAGGGAAGACAAATAATTATCATCCTTCGTTTTATGAAAGTGAGAAAATATCTAAAGGTTTTTTTTGTGTTGTCCAACACGAATCACCATTTTCCATATTACCTTCAGGATTTGCTTCACTTACTGCTGTTATCGTTTTATTTTTTGAAATTGTAGGTTCTTCAATTAACTTCAATTTGTAGGAAAAAAGTATAAGAATACCAGCCTCCATCAGACTAGCAACACATCAGACTAGTCACAAACACTTCAGAATAAGTCATAAGAAATACTGAGATTACCAAGAGAGAGCATATGTTCCTATATCCTGCTCCTTTTAGCAGTTCTAGATTATATCCTTATGCCATCAGATGTTGCAGTGTACCAACTTCCCAGATACGCTCTACACTGGAGATGTTTGTCTTTGCTCTCTTCACAGCCATCCCTCACGTTTAGCTGTGTAACTCATTCTCAAGTTGCACCACGGGATTTTCTATTTATTTATTTATTTTAATTACCAGCTCAAATTTACTTACCTTTTAACAGTTCTGGCATTGAGACTGGTAATGCTAATTGACTTCCAAAACCTGCGTGAATGTTCTCCGTATTTTCCCTCATCTCTTCCTCAACAATGTAATGCTCTTTTTACTTTATTTTTAACCTAAATATGTTCAGTAATCTTTAGATAATAGTTTGGCAATAATTCTTTCTCATTTGGTCATAGGTCACAAAGAATTACTTTCAAATTTGAAAAGGTTTTCCAGAATGGAGGAATGACTGCATGGTTGAATTTCCTATTTTTTTGTCCCATTTCCATGATTAGAGTGTTGCAAATTGGCTGCTGCTCCTTTTACTTGCACCTCTCCAAGTCTAAGATGAAAGGAGAGTACATATCTTCATTTTCAAGTGATTGTAGCAAGATTGTCGGTTCTGTGTTTGCGCTGTGGCTTTCTTTAGGCAGTAAGTGAAAATTCATACCTTTAAAGTTAGTAGATATATAAAATATACCTTGATTTCTCTTACTATAAAACAACAGGTGCAGACTTACCCAAATGCAGAGTGACTAAGAAGCTGTTGCTTTCTTCCCTTCTCCTTTCTGTTTTACTTAGCAAAGGCTAAAAAAGAAGCAATCACATCATACATCTGGAAGCTGAAATAATGTGCCTCTAACCTCCCCAATTACAGCTGAATTTTCAGTCAAGAACCACGACTGATTTATAACTCAAATCTCATCTTTTTTTTTTAGTTATTATCTAGCTGTGATTATATATTTTTTGCTATTTGAGAGCCATTTTTTCAGTAAAATCAAAAGAACAAACTAAACATATTGCAATTAATCCAGTGCAAATAGCACAGCATTAATTTAATGAGAACTCTTATTTATTTGGCAAATGAGGCAGTGGAGTGGCAATGACATGTAGAACAGAGACCAATCGGATATAAAAATAAATTGATTCATTTGTGGCAAAGAACATCTTAATGCAACTTGCTGATAAAACAGTCACCAATCTTGCTCTCTATCTGGGATTCCAAGACAAAATGATGGGAAAGCCACTCTATGCCATTAACCACAACTGAGTAAAATATGCCAATGAGAGCTAATAATACACCTGCATGACACAGACCATTAAGCAGCCAGTTACAACAGTCTCGAATAACACAAACAAATGAAAATGACGTTTATAGTCAAACCCTTGTCTTATTAAGCTGTTAAATGCTTTTCAGAATAATTAATACGACCTGGAACTGATCATTCAAAAATTTAAACTGCCCTGCCTGCTTTCTCCTGCTTAATAATTATTGCAGCCAGCACTGACAAGATGTGAAACACTAAGAAGCAGAACAGTACTGAAGGAAATGTTTTCTGCTACAATTCAGAAATCCCACAGCTCAGCAGAAACAAAAAGAAAGGACTTCCATCGCCATGGAAAGCTACTGCCATAGCACTATTTTAGGTACGTAGGTAACGTTTTGATGTTAAAAGCATAGATGAACAGCACCAGAAACTATAGGAATGAGAAATATATGCAGCATCTTAACTATCCTTCCTTTTCTGACCACACAGGAAAGACACAAATATTTTCTGATCTACAGAAAGCAAATATTTTTTTTCTTCGTTTCTTTTTTTTTTTTTCTCAAAAGTAACAAATATGTCCCAGTTGTCCCCTATGCATATATGGAGCTGATACAAGATCTAGACAAAAGGATTTGGAGATACCACTCCCATGATACTGTTCATTTTTCCCATAACTTTATGAAGAATTGCACTGCATTCAGCTTCAGATTACAGGAAGAAAAAAGACAACAAATTATTGAGCAACTCCTTGAAGGCATGTGATGCTTACTTATGTATGCAAAACCAGTTGAGAGCAGTTTGCACTGAATGCATTATGTCTTCACATATTATGTCTCCTAAAACCTCTCAGATGGAGAGTGTTGACAGGACCACAGACAGACAGCAAACCCTCTCTGAAGATACAGTCCTCCTTCTGTCTCCCACAGGCTGCACTGTCAGCATCCTAGAGCCGATGTAGGGGAGGACACTGTGCTCATTCCTCTATGAAGTGAAAGCTTATCTGCTCCTGACAGCCTCATTTAAGGGCTGGGAAAACCAGGTTAGTTACTCTGGCTAAATTACAGAACCAAGACGTCTGGAAATCACCAACCAGAAAAAAGAAGGCAGCACACAACTGACACAACTATGATGGAGGTCTAATAAGACTTGAATCCTAGCTGTGGAGGAGTCCACCAAGTCACGAATGATTCTTGAGAAGCAAGACTAACTAAAGCCAACACCACAAAAACCAAGGGGAAACTCGTAATTAAAATAAATTATGTTCTCTCAGGTACCTTAAACATCACTGCAATTATAACGTTTAATTTCTCCCATAATATATTTTAGGCTTTTTGTGTAACTCTGCTCATACTGACTAATATTCAAAAACTTCTTGCAACAAACAAGATTTATAAACTAAATGTATGTAACTAAATTCCTAATTAAAAAATTTCCAGCACTGTAATTTAGTGCCATAATTTTTCAAACAGTGTTTTAAAAACAACGTTTCTTAGTTGTCTTTATTGTGAAAAATAATGATAAAATATTTTTATTGGAAAAGCCTCGATTTTATTTCAAGCCAAATCAGTTCAGATACAGTAATGTAAACTTATTCTAAGTAAAATGATTCATTTATGAGCCTTTAAGATGCACTTTAGTGACTACTTTTTCAAGAGCAAAACAAAGTGTTAAAATCAAAACTACAGGAATTTCTGCATTAATTTCCACATGAGATAGTTTTACTTTTCCTTGAAACAGTCTAGGTTGGTGAGTGTCTTGGCTCTGTCTCTAGTTACAGTGTAGCTCCATTCATTTGAAAGAAGCTATACTACAATGAAGCAAGCAAGCAGAGGACAAAGCTTTTGCACATCCCTTAAAAAGCGAGATAGGAGTCAGATTTTACTGAGCAGATTACCACACAACAATATCTACTAGTTTCCCACATTTCCCACTTACAAGTCTGTTAAAGTAATCTGTTAAGTGAGAGGTGCTTTAATGGACTCTTCTTGTTCTCCTCTTCTATTGCTTGTTTTTATTCAAGAGCATTTTATCATGCCACTCAAGTCCAGTTGTCTTGCTTTTTGCCCCTTGGCTTGCTTCTTTATTTTTGTCTTTGTCAGTCCTGCTGTAGATTCTCTTGGGTAAAGACCAGCTGTTAACATGCACAGAATCTCCCTCTGTAATCAGTAGTTCTGAAAGGCTGTTACTAATGTTCTCAAAAGACTACTACTACAAATCATGAGTAAGCAGAAAGCCTGCACCATTTCAAGAAAGCTCTGCACTTTGGATATTCTATCAGCTCCTTTTATTTTCTGCTGTTTGCGCATCAGTTCATACAGTGGTGACAAAATAAAACCTTTGTCACACCTATGCCATTTAACCCAAAACGACATGTCGGTCTGTCTTTCCATTTGACTGAAATAGGACTGTCTTTTTTTTCTTAATATTGGGCTCAAATCACTATATTCTGCAACAAGAAATGAAACCATCTTTCTTATCTACTTGCTCTCTTCAGGGGCACATCTCATGGAAAGCCCTTCTGGTGTAGTATATTCTTCCACAATCCCTCCAAGGAGATTTAAAAACAAGCTGATACCGTAGATTTTGCACTGTCTCAGAAATCAGTACCAGGATTCCAAGTATTATTTAAAGCATACTTACATGGAAGCAAATCCCTTTAATGAGCCAAGTATTTCATCAATTATTAATTAGCCTATTACACTTTTACCTGCAATAGGAACATAAAACAAGGCAAAAGTACGTTGAAAGGTGAAACTTCAAGTGTTTCTGCCTGGAAAGTCAAAAGTTAAGAACAGCATTTGTATTTACAGTAAAAACTCTCTATGAACTACCATTTATAGTTCTACCTAAATCATTAAGTTGTATATACAATGTATATCTTTTGGGTTCAAGAATTTACGGTACTGCAGCAATGCATAGGTCAGAGAGGAGACTCAGAAAGAGATGGACACATTTGGATAAAGCACAGCCACAGTGTAAAAAACAAGCAAAATAAACCTCTGTACCATGTTGTAAATAGTGTACTGCAGTGATTTATTATCCCATTTTTGTTGTCTAATGAAATATAACACTTATCTAGACTTTTTTTATTCCGTAAGCTTGTATTGGTTAAAAGGGTTTGGCCAAATATCTATTATTGCTTATGGTATTTTCATGTCATATTTCACCTCAGATATTTGCAAAGAAAATAGTGTGGATAAATTCTAGGTATTTCGGACTTTGAAAAGCACACTTTGAGAAGGAAAAGACAGATTATTAAACAAAAAAGGCCAAGAGGGTAACTCACTTTATAATAGAAATTGTATCAGTAGGTAATGGTTGTGCCGTAATTAAAGAAAATAAAACATGTCATCATATTTCTAGGTGGAAAGAGCTGGAAACCAATCACATGTGGCATTAATAGTTCCAGTGCTCTCGTGAAGTATAAATCTAACAAGTTAGAAACAAAGGCTACACTTCTAGAAAGAAAAATATTCATGCTGAGACTTCGCAAGTATTTTCCACTCCTCAGTCTCCTCATCAGTTTTTAAAATTTAGATAGTCTTAACGCTCTTATAAAAACATATTTATAAACAGTTCAGTGTTCACTAGATTGCATTTGTTTATAAGGTCTATACATTACATTTCTGTAACACCAAGAAAAATAGTTATCCCTGTTCTCAGTGGCAATGAACAAAAAGTAATATAATAGAACAAACTTGGTACAATTAATAACCTGTCATTGAACTGTTCAATCAATTAGAAAGGTCTTCCAAAAATTGTCAACAACAGCTAGCAGTTGCTTGTCCAGCTGTGTTCTGGTTCCACTGGAATTCTAAACAGAATTTAGTTTGTAAATGTATCATAGAATCATAGAAGCACGAGGTTGGAAAAGACCTACAAGATCATCTAGTCCAACCGTCATCAAGAAGGCCAAGAGCAAGACCACATTACTAAATCTAAACACATTGTGAAGCATATCTTCTTCACGTGATCACATTCTTTGCTTATCTGTTCTGTATGAAATACATCTTGAGACTCTTACTCAGATATAATTTGGACAAAAGTCAGCATGTGTGAAATATGAATGGTTAGGAAATGCTAGCTTAGCCTACTATTTGGTTCCTTTCAGACTGCAAAAAAGTAAACATTTCAGACAAACCAATGAGGACAGCATATTTATCAATGAGAGATTAAAATTTAGAAATGGCATTGATATTTAAATCCTACTGAAACATACAGTTTTAATGAAATTAAGTAAAGCTGTTTTTAGACTCATTTGTAATGCCTTTTAAATATTTCTAAAAGACTCAGGGCACAAAAATTCTTGATGGCAATGGAATTATGGTAAACTGTCCTCTGGTATTACTATTTCCTAAATTAGTTTACTAGTTGCATTAAAACTGACTCAATCTGCTTTTAGGGTTAACAGTTGAACAGTTAATGAAACATTGCCTTATGCCTTCAGCCTAGTATCAGCTTTGCCGTGAACAAGAACATTAGAATGGAAGAGATACACAGTACATATAAATAATTCAACTCTGTATCAAATATCTCAGTCTATATTATATGGAGGCCCATAATCACATCAAAATGAGTTAAGTTGCGTATATTCCTGTAGTGTCGTCTACTTATCTCATGCAGTGAAACTGTCTGTTTCAACTTTTCCAGCTAATCCCAGACATAGATGAAGAAGATACTAACTGAAGGATAAAACACTCATTAAATCACACTTTTAGTTACCTACAGAACAACAAGTGCATTATTCTCACCTAAGGACACATAGGTGCAGTACTTCTCTAACAGAGTAAGGTGGCACCTTGTATCTTCAAGGACAAGGCACGTCTCTGATGCTGCTCCAAGCTGGTGAAACGGTGGCTGCTGTTATCCAATGGACAGTGTCAGAAACATGCAAACCTGGCCCAGCAATTTTTTTTTCATTTGTACATGAAATATACTCAAAATTATTCTATTTTTCTTAGTCCATTATCAGTAGCTTTCTTTATATAGTACGTTTGTAAATTTTATTTCAGGATTTCCACTACTTCTGGTGTCTGCATGATTCACACATAAAATTCAACCCATTATTTTTATGTTAATTATTTTTCTTTGTATTACAGCAATCAAACATGTAAACATCTTCAATCTTCATTGTACAGACAGTCAGGCTGGATAGGTTTCAATAGGATCTTTTTCCTGTTCAATCACCACCTCACTGCCCACCCATTGCCCTCAACCACCCAAGTTATTTTTCTGATGAGAAATTTTAAAACCTTTAGTCTGAAGTCAAAATAAGATCATTATGCTTGAAATACTACAGGGAAATTTCTGATATGCTTAGTTCCCAAGAAGCCCATGTTGGAGAACTGAACCACTAGCCCAGAATAACACACTGTAATGATGGCATAACTTAGGTCAAGTTAAACATAGACAAAAGCTAATTTATTCTCTTAAGCACCAGACAAGGGCATAAGCACCACACAAAGGTAAAATCACAGCTTAATCTTCAGCATTTACTGTTTACCTTAAAAACGTGGCTCAGCGTGAACAGTCACAATATTTCCCCTGTAAACATAACTTTGAAACAGAATGAGTTGTCCCCACTTCTTCCAGTAACGTTGGAAGAAAATGACAACTTACTGAATTTGTATAAATTTATTTAAAAAATCCTTAAGGAAATAGACTAAATAAAACATTTAATGGATTTTTAAGCAATCTCTTTTTGAGATACTTGATACAGATTTTTCCTTTACGTTTCTCTTGAACTAGTTCTCACAGCTGAAACAAATCTTTTGTAAACTAGTCCACTTGCTTAATCCCATGCATTCAAGAAATTCTGTATACCTCTATCCATACCTGAAGACTACGTAGCTATTACTTAAATATTTTTAATGCATTTGTACTCAAATAAGTCAACGCATACTTAGCGATTTTCATCATTCCAAAGCCATTACCACATGCTGCTGCTAACTGCAGCCTTTGTGCACATACATAGCTCTCACAACATTAGTGATTGCTCCCACTAGAGAAAAATAAATAAATAAAAAAGGCACGCAACAAGTGCAGGAAGAGTCCTAAGCAGATAACAGCAGGCACAGTTACATTCACATTTTTTTTTCAAATAGCACTGTAGAAATGAAGTAAATGGAGTTCAAAATATTTCCAGTAGGTTTAGCAGCAATTCTCATTTCAAAACCTGGGTTCAAACTTTTTTTGCTGCTGTTTTTTAATGAAGCACCAGATTTTAAGCATAATTGTGAATGACAAAACACTACGGTCAAGACCCTGAACTGTTTTAAATTACAAATACTGCCACAACACAGCAGCATTTTTGCTTTTATTACATTTACATTGTCCTAGTGGAGGAATCTAGTAATTTTAAAGGATGTGCCGAACTCTGAAGAAGTTACACAGCTACAGTGACTGTGAAACAGGAAAAAATAAATATACTGCTTTTCAGATCTGTTTATGAACATTTTTTTGTGGAACCTTTTAAAAATTAATCAACCAGAGGTAATTACAGATCTGCGTTAAGGCAAAGATTTTCAATTCTCTTCAGAGCGTATTTGCTCAGCTGCAACCATAAAAATCCACTGAGGCCCATAGCTCTGTTACTCTACATACACAAGGACAGAATCAGTTTCCTAAATAGAAGAGCTTAAGAATTCAAGATGTCCACTAACCACTCTGCTATCCACCACTTCTTTTTTACACAAAAAGTCCTGAGATTCAATGTCATCAAGATTTTACCTTGTATTTCATGTACCAAGAATACTATCAACTTTAATTTGCTACCACTTGAATTCTACCTTTTTTTTTTTCCCATGTAATTCAATGTGAATTGCTTTAACATGATCTATTGTGCCTGGAGCCTTCTATGTACTAATCCAAACAATTTCTGATAAGCAATCATGCATTAGAAAAATCTGTCTTTATCTGTTCCTGTGCCTTAAATTATATATATAAAAAAATTCTTTTTAAAACATGATCAAGAGCTGAGACTGCAAAAGGACTGCTAGGTCTTGAGTAGTCAAGACACCGAGTTTTCTATTTCTTCTTAAGAAAAGTTATTCAAAAGGAAACACAATGTTACATTGAAGGTCTGTAGTTTGGTCTTTCCAAATTTTAAATCTTGGATAGAGATTAAAAATCACTTCTGTACTGGAGGACCTACAATGTTTCTTTTCATCAGAGTAATCAGCCCATAGCATATTTACATTTATAGTATCTCTGCTTCTGTTGTTTTGAGATGATCTAGTGATAGATTGTAAAATGGCTGTTGAATTCCATTCAAGAACAGTTCAAAGCAGGGCTTCTCTCTACATTTCTTGTCTTTCAGGGAAAACAAGAACTTGGAAAAAATATCACGGATATAATCAAGCATTAGGTAACTTTCACACTTTATTGATTATCACATGGAAGTCATTACCTCTCACAAATACATAGTAACTCTTAAGTCTAATGCTAATAAGATTTAAAATCTGTCAAATACAAATTCATCAGAAGATTTTTTCTAAAGCACATCTGCGCATCTCAGATGACCACATCTCAAGTGAATATCAAGAAGATCTCAGTACGAGTTAACCTCACTTCTCTCTATATCCAACTATCTCTTCCCTCAGTTGCATGCAGAGGCAACAGATCAAGTCTCTGTGCAACAGTCCTTGCACAGATCTTTGAAGATACTACAGGAAAGCAGACTGTAAAAGAAGGAAAAGCTTCTAATATTCTACTTAATTTCTCCTTACCCTCATTAAAAAAATCATGTCCAGGAACGAGAGAAAAAGGTTTAGGAAAAAAAAAAAAAAATCAGATGGCTGCAAATAAATTCTGTTGAAAACAACATAGTCATTAAGAATAATAAATGTGTTCCCTGAAAACAAAGATTTACATAGAATGTTTAATTATTTCTTCCC
Source organism: Penelope pileata (assembly GCA_013396635.1). NCBI lineage: Eukaryota > Metazoa > Chordata > Aves > Galliformes > Cracidae > Penelope > Penelope pileata. The sequence goes on from WBMW01002239.1 coordinate 313,206, forward strand.
TTTATTGAAGGATAGGATGTGCTAAATAGTAGAATAGTAGAGAATGGTAAGAATGGTATAGCAATGAGCTACGGGAAAAAGAAGTATTTCTATTTCTGTGGCTTTTCTCTTCAAAAATCACATAAGATTTGTTTATCCTCTCTCAGTTTACAGATGTCAAATATTTTTAACTTTTATTGATTTTCACCCAAAATGTCTGAGCTTATATAAAGGTCAACTACAAAAATTACAAGATGAAACACAAGCGTTAGGACTCAAGAAACAACAAAAAGAAACACTGACTAAAGAGAAAATTGAAAAATTAACATCTCACTAGATCCATTTTGATTTCTATTCAATTTACTAATAACAGAAAGGAATTTTAATGTTACTTACAGAGAAATATTGTACAATTTGTGTTTCAGATAAATGACTAGACTTTGATTTTACAAAAACACCTTTCCAATAAAAATGAAAAGTATCCTTTACTAGCACTTCAAAATCTCTGTTTGTACAGATCTTAAACAATCCTTTATGTAACACAGATAACATTTTTATGTAAGGATAAGAGAGCATGATATTTTAATGAATTTCCAAAGTTATAATATGATACTGCTATAAAAGTAAATTTAGTGTGCTTAAATACTCAGAGAGAAAAAATGCTTGGGTTTTGGATTGTTAGTCTCACTCCCGTAGCTCTTATTGGCAAGTCTCACATGAATCAAAACAATCATATTTCCAAATGTCCAATTGGAACAAATATTCTGAAACATGATTTATTGTCCCATGCAATTCCTACTTCCCTGATAAACTCTGGAAAGTACTTTTTACAAAATGCTGATTTCTGTTTAGTCCCAGCCTAAGAATTCTGAGCATACATTAAATTTTGTGGATACGATATTGTAGCCATAGCACACCAAACACAATGCTATGAACACTACATGATGAAGTTCCTTCAGGAACTTCAATCAGAAAGCATTATGCCTCTCCAAATCCATTACATTTGTGAACATAATCTTCTCAGCTTTCTCAATCTGAACTGGACTTCATGTTGACACCAACATACCTTTTCAAAATCAATACCATTCGATCTAACCATGCTGTCAAAAGATCAGTCTCAGATAATTATTAAGTGTCTACCTTACTCTATTTTTCAATCAAACTGAATCTATATAATCTACTTCAATCAAATCTGAATGCTATACCACATCTAATGCATACAGTACAAATGCATTACTTTTGTTCTATAATTCCAGGGTAGGACAGAAGTGTTAAGCAGTAGATCTAATAATAGACACTGATAAAACAAGGGATAAAATTTCCAAACGTAACCAGAATCTAGAACACTGAATATGCCAAGGCAGTCATCACAGAGCAAGGTATGGGTATGGCAAAATTTACTTTTGACTGCTGATCTTCAGAAGCATTGTGTTTGATTGGATAACCACCAAGCAAGGGCTGAGTGAGGCCAGACATCACACCTCTGAAGCATGAGGCAGTATTTTTCAACCTCAGATCTGAAAGCCCAGGTTTCCTCCAAAAAACCATGCCTTTTAGAAGATTGAAGGAAAGTGACAGCATAGTTTCGTAGTTAAAACACCCATACAGAAAAAAATGAGAGCTAGGAATCACCTGCTCTGTTTTTCCGAAATATGAAAAGCAAATACTCTCCCATTTTTGTAGTATAGCTTACATGAGTATAACTCAAAGTTTTTCTGCTGAACCTGAAAACAAGATTACAAGTCAATATAAAATCATATTTGTATACTGAAACGTATTCAATCCAACATGCAGGGTTAGTTTGTTCTTGCAGCTTTGCTTGAGTGATTATAGAAAAATAGGAGTAAGACACAATACATTTATGCCTTTGTTCTGCATATCCTCTGCCACAGCAAGTATGAAAAATACCTTCTGAATCTCTGCTGTGTCAGCCACAAAACATATACTGTCTCCATTGCAGCTAAGTGGTCCTCAAGGATCACATCCAAATGGAGCATGTTACAGACAGTCCCTTAAAAGTTAAGCCTGATTCTAAGGGAGCTAGTTTTGATTTCTCACTGGAACTGTCATTTTCAATGTGCCCTCACTAAAGCCAATATAATTTCTCTCAAACCCAATACAAGACTGCTGTAGCCCAGCATGTGTGGGTTTTTCCATCATCAGTGGAAGGCCATAAGTCTGTTAGGGCAGGTTTGGTTCCAGAGTGGCTCAGCTGGCCACTGCGCAGCCAGAGCTGCCCTTGCAGTCACATTAGAGCTGATTATGCAGCTGACAGTCATGAACTGTGCTGCTAACCAAGTACTGAGGAACATGGAATTAGATTGTCACCCTAATGATTTACCTGCATTATCTTTAAATGAATACACTCTAATTTCCTTCATGTGAACTTAAAGTGCAGCATATTTCCAAATGTCTCACAAGTCCTGTTCTGTTGATTCAGAGCTACAAACCAATGTGATGTATTAACTCAGAACTGGACAATCAGCTTTACATTATTATAGGACTGGAACTGCGCTAAATGAGCAGGAAGAGCATGTACTTTGTGGTACACTGACACCTCAATCTATTTTCAGTGATTCTAGAATAATATATTGCTTTCAGTGAATTTACTGCAGATTTGCTAGTGTTAATTAAAATCAGAATTTGGACTTTGAGGTTTAACCTACCTTGTTTTGTGTACGTTTCACTGTAACTACACATAAACTGTTATTCAAGTATTTCTATTATATAGCAGTGATTAAAATGCTTGGAGTTTAGCTACAGATTTGTAGTATGCTGCATACTGATGAAGGTATTAAATGATGATTTCATATTTCATTCATGTTCACACTTGAGAAAAACTGTATGTGCAAAAAAAAAAAAAAGAGAAAGAACATTTAGAGAGGGGTAACTTCTCACTATAATTTAACTAGGGTACTTGGTTTCATTTCCCTGAGCCGGATCCTATGCCTGCTAGCTCAAACTGTTCATCCTTGAAAGTAAAACTAATGAAATCTTTTCAATGTTTAAAAACATTACACAAATATTTCAATTTTTTTTCCCATAGAAGCTAAAAATCGAATTGTGTCATGGCTGCTAAGTGAATTGAAGCTTAGATAACAAAATAAAGTTTTAGCTACCAGAGATTTGTGTTATAAAAATTAATTTTGGCATGTTAGAATTTGAACCCGTGAAACAATACCTAGTTTTTAAAATCACATCTTTAGTGCCATTTTAGAAGCTTTCTACTATCACTAAGAGAGAGATCTTTCTGGTATAGGATAAATTCAAATTCAATTTCCAGATATCATCATCACCTGAGGAAGCATAGGCAAGGAATGTTTTCTTTCACAATGCTGCAAGTCTCTGGCAGCTATCACAGAATCATAGAATGGTTCAGGTTGGAAGAGACCTTAGAGATCATCTTGTTCCAACTCCCCTGCTATGGGCAAGGACACCTCCCACTAGACCAGGTTGCTCAGAGCCCCATCCAGCCTGGCCTTGAACACTTCCAGGGAGGGGGCATCCACGACTTCTCTGGGCAACCTGTTCCAGTGTCTCACCACCTTCACAGGGAAGAATTTCCTCCTTATATCTAGTCTNCCGGCTCATGGTGAGTTTCTCATCAGCAGACACCCCTAAATCCTTCTCCTCAGGGTTACCCTCAAGCCATTCTCCGCCCAGCCTGTATGTGTACTTGGGATTGCTCCGACCCAGGTGCAGGACCTTGCACTTGGCTTTGTTGAACTTCATGAGGTTGGCATGGGCCCACCTCTCAAGCCTACCCAGGTCACTCCAGTTGAGATCCCTTCCCTCTAGTTTGTCGACTGCACCACACAGCTTGGCATCATCTGCAAACTTGCTGAGGGTGCACTCGATCCCACTGTCCATGTCTCCGACAAAGATGTTAAACAGTACTGGTCCCAGTACTGATCTCTGAGGAACACCATTAAGTTGCCTCCACTCAACTATAACTGACTTAAAATAATGTAGCTTAAATAAAGATAAGGATAATATAAACAATTCCTCTATCCATTCACAGCCTCTAAGAAATGTAGTCATCATTAAGTCCTGGGCAGATCTTGGTTTCAGTTATAGCTACTGCGTACATCCCAGAAATCAGGACCTCGGTCCCTCCCACATCTGCAAGGTCACAGCCTGGGAGAGTGCTCACAGGCACCCAGCAGCAGCACTGTAGCTTGGCATCCCTGGTAAGGCACCAGATGTCACATTCTCGCTGAGTCTCAGACTATTCACAGCATAGATCAAACCATCTTACAGAAAAGAAGAAAGGAGAACTAGTAGCCAAGGATAAGCTTCTCTATCAGCATTGACCAGATAAACACACCAAAAAAAAAAAAAAAAAAAAAGAAGAAGAAGAAAAATCAAAATAATGAGAACTAGCATCTTCAAGCTGCATCTTTCCTAGACAATGTATTGCTACCTTCCATGCGCGCATACTCCTGTCTCTTCCCACTACACTTCCTGAGCACAGAGCATCTTGCTCTGAGGCTACCACCCTTTCTGGCAGTGTCCCGCCAAACACTATCACTCAGTGGGAGCTTCTCTCCAGTCAGGGAGCAAGTGAGGGAATTGGTGCTGAGGAAAGGTTATGCCTGCAATTCTTTTGGCCCCTACTCTTTGTTCTCTTTACAATTTACTCACACAATTTCATAACACAAAATGCTGAGCAGCATAAAATCTATCCTAAGCAGTACATAATCATTTGTTGCAGTGTTGTATTGCTGAACTGAGCAGAGTCCAATCTGTCTGTGCACATTAGTCAAGCAAAGTTGCTGAAACTGGGAAAAAAAAAAGGGGATTTTATTTCTTCTCTTATAAAAATATTTGTAGACAGTTCAAAGAGCCAGCACACAGTACAGATACAGTTAGAAATGACAACAACACAAGTATTCACATTTGTCTTTACAGGGAAAAGGTTTAGACTAAACTCATTTCATTGAAAACATGGAAACTCTCTTTTGTGTCAGACTACAAAGAGTCATGTATATGTTACTTCATAAGCAAAAAGCGCAAGTAAGGTCCCTTAACTTAGAATGATTGCTTTTCATGTGATGTAGCAGACAAAGGTCTTGCCATTTTTGCAAGTCACACTTTCCCAGGTATCTCAGTGACCAACCATCACCTACACATCACCTTGGACTCTTCCTACACAGCATATAGGGTGAGGCTTACTCACAAATAGTCATTTCTAGCCCTGTAGTCGCTATTTAATTCAGAGCAGGATTCAGTCTTGGGTCACCAACTCTTTTAACCATGAGCTATCATGAAACCTTACCATCCAGGCACGCTTGCTTCCTCAGAACACATTCTTGATGCACATGCAGCTAATATTTGCTCAAACTGGGAAATATTCCAGGTGATACAAACACAAATCCTTATCTAGACATTTATGGAGATACAAGCTATGTTATTTCATATTTATATTAGACCATATATTGTATTTTGGATGCAGCCTCAAAGCCCCACAGCAGTATTTAAAAAAAAAAAAAAGTGAGAAAAATATGCCCTACCGAAACCAGGGATCAATTTACACAAGTAACCATCCTTATCGTAAGTGAGCAGTATTAACCACTGAATCAAGTTTAACCTGAAAAGTAGAGTGCATGAAACATAGCTTCTAAAAACATATCATCTAACTTCACAAAATAGATGAGAAACAAAATCAAACTTCAAACAAATGTGGTACCTGTGAATCATCTTGTTGTAATTTTTTCCTCTTTGTTCATAAAGAATATATCAGATCATTCTTACTTTAATAAAGGGAAATTTGTAACAACAACCTTTTTCCCAACACTTCAGTATTTTTAAGTAATTTCTTTATTTTAATATGACATTTAATATGTCTCTTACAGTTAGCAGTCAGTCCCACAATAGCCATCGTCTTCTCAATTCTGTTTTCAGACATGAGTGTGACACTGTTAATTCTCCATTTCTCTCTCAATCCGCCTCTCAAAACTTCCTGTTGTTTTCCCCCATAAACAGATGCATTTTTAACCAGCATTTGAATCACATGTTTATTTTATAAGTCTCCAGACCACACAGGTCAGCCTCAGTTCAACCTTGACACTTAATATTCCAGACAAAACTCATTACAGTATTCAATTCTGTTTTACAGAAGTGGACGCGTATCCTTGTATACCTAATGGCAGATAAAAGGATCGACACGTCCCCCCTATTCCCAACAATACAATAGTCAATGTATTTCCAAATCTTCTAAGCAGCTACTGAGGTTTCACAAACTTGTGGCAGTATGGTCAGTCCAAGGAGCTGCTTATTGTCAGCCCTGCCAGAGCATGATACTGCTCCATTCACGCCGATTCCATGGTTTGTGGTCCATGCTGCAAGAAGCAGATTGGAGACTCAAAGCATGTTTAAAAGCCCCCTTTTCTGGCCACAGTATTTTGGTTGGTTGTTAATCTCAAAACCAGAGCAGTTCCTTGCTCCTCTTCTCAGTGTGGTTCCACAGAAGATGGGATATCACAGAGAGGTGAACAAGCAGTCAGGGGACAGACAGATGGGGGCAGGGGAGGGACTGGGAGGAAAATCAGCAGCAGAAGATCCTCACTTCAATGTTGCTGGCCAGCATTTCCAGCAGCAGCCTGGGGTATGAGGTATGCAGCCTACTTTGACTGCAGGAACAGAACATTATAGTTCACACAACGGAGATTAAAAAGCCAACTCAATAGTGGCTTATACAATTTAAGGTACTTTTAATGTTTTAAAGTATACCAGGTGCTAAAAGGCTTGCCAAGATCAAGGCTACAGAACAGCAGCTTCCCACCCTACCTCCCTGACACTTGGTTACAGACATTCCTCACCAGCTGAAGAATCCCATTCATTAGGCAACTCATGGAGCAACAAATCAGTTCCTCATCCCTAGACATGCATTAGCAGGCAAGGTTACACAGCAGAATATGAACCTCAAAGTCCAGCCACACATCTCTATCAAAGCCAAGAGGACTTCTGTGTCACGAGTGATTATCTAAATGCCTCAGCTCTAACACATGGAGCAATGTCAAGGTGATTTCAGGCACAACATCTCTTCTTTTAAAAATGGGTTATTCTCCATATTATCTGAAGCAGTAAAAATCAAACAGAAAACTCAAAACTAACAAAATAATAGTGGACTCAAAACTTAAAAAATAATCTAAATAACAAGGGATTGTGTTTGTTGTTGTTGTTGTTTTATTTTTCTCAATAGATTTCACCAGGAGGTGAAGAGGAAAATTAAATCTATGCAAATGTGTCCAGCTTTTAAAAACAACAACAAACAAATATTGTTCTCTCTTCTGTTTGTATTAAGGATATGTACCGATTTCTATGGAATTACTCCAGCAAGCTGTGAATGATGATGCATGAAATGAAAAAATCTCAGTCCATTGCACAGAAAGAATACAGAGAACAGTAGGCTGTCAACAATGCACCTTCTAGAGCTGAATGGTCATACACTACAACATCGCCAGATGCAACTGCGCTGAATTCAGTGTCAAGACACAATGTAATTGGGGGGAACCTCCAGGTACCTCTCAGACAAACAGATTCCAATTCTGCAAGACAGCACTGAATAATTAATTCAAAAAAATGTTTTCCCCTAACCTAATTGAGCAATATTTTTGATCTCAGTTGCAGGCAATTGAACACAGAGTCAGCTGGAAGCTTTCCAAAATGATGCATGACACTTCTTTATTAGATTACTGGTCAGAACAAAATAGCTATTTGCCATCTATATTCCACACATCTCTATTTCATTCACCTGTCTGATTAAAAGAACAGGTAAATTCCAGATAAAGGGATAAATGAATAAACTCTCTTTGCCAACTTCCAGCCACTGACTGCAGTCTCAGATGCGATACAAAGACTCATCTTGTATAAAGATCTGGTTCATAAAGAAAGCTACAATTTTCACACAACAAAGCTTACAGACTCAACAAATGTTTATTTACAAGGAAAGTGATCTTTCTCTTTCTATGTGAGCATTCAGAAATAAGACAGACTTCCACAAGCCTTGCAACAATATATGCTAAGTACAGCCACAGTCAACCTGAAGGTGCAGTGCACACAAACGTAGCCCCAACTACAAACCTCTGCTGCTAGCGTGTAACAAGACATGGATGAATAACACTGCTTGAAATGCCAGGCAGATGATATTCACTAAAACAAACGTTTCCCATTATTTCCATGCAGTACGCAAAACCATCTGAAGTAGTTTAAAAATAAAATAATAATAATTAAAAAAAATCTTAGACTGTAAGAACAGACAATAGGAATGAAAAAGGTCTAACTTCTAAATTTTTTTTTTATTCTGTATAATAAACACTTAATGAGACTGCCACACCATTTTTGATGTGCTTGCAGATCAGACAGTGTATCACCACTCAGGAAATTTGCCAACAAGTTCAAAGACACAAGATTCAGTTTCTACCAATTTCTATTAGTCCAGTCTGAGCTTTGCATGAGAAGAAACAACAACAGTACATCACCTAGTTAACTGCTACACCTTGCATTTAAGACAAAATGTGGAGAATGAACAAGCCAAAAGTCATTGAGCAGCATTGAACTCATTCAATCAAACAAGTTCTAGACTGGAATCTAAGAATACTGTTAAGCAGAATTATTTACTTAGTATGTATCAGGATCTTATTTGTAAATAAAATCTTGATATATAAAATCCCATGCCGTTAAAAATATTTATACAGCATTTAAATAATGCTCCTGTCCCTGATGAAAGACAGACCTCAAAGGTGAGGTTAATCCTAACCATTATAAAAAAAGTGGGCAAAAAATTACTGTAGTTGTTTTGCATCCCAATGAAAACTCACAATCATCTACTCAAATTTCTTGTTAGTTTTGCTCCATTTTGCTTATAGTATCTGTTTATTCCCATTATGCTGAGAAGCTTTAAAACATACATCTTTCTCTTACTGAATCTTAAGCATCTGTGTGTGATTACAGCTTTATCCCACTTTCATTTCAAATTGCCAAAGAATGGTAAGCTAAAAAAGTTGAAATACATGCAGTGTAAACAACAAGAATCAGCAAAGAAAGTGAAACAAAACAAGACCACAAAAGAAAGCCAATTTATGCTACAAATCAATACTATACCTCTAGCTAGGGATATTATTCACATGTAAGAACTACACTGAAACAAATGAAATTTAAACATGAAAGAGTTCAGAACACAACTGAAGAACTCAGGAGTGAAGATGTTAAACACGAATTTAAACAGGAAATATTTATTACTATCTCCAAGGTAGAAAGAGTAGGATAGCGAAATTAAGCAATGAGAACAGGTCACAGATTGAGAAAACTTCTACAAGAGAATTAAATGGAAAGATCAAGCTGATGGTTACCAAACAGAAAATAATCAAAAAGGAAAGTATAATGAATTTGAAATGTCACCATTTTCAGCGTCTGTATTGCCTTCCCACCCCATGATATGATCTCCTCAAAAAGGCTAAATAAATGAGAAATCTGAACTAATCATGTCTTCCTACAGTATGTTAATATATTAATTTATTTTTATGTAACTGAATATTGTGAGCTACAATTTATTGTAGATAACCTGAATGATTTTGAATATCACAGTTGTTTTTATAGATATTCCTAGGGGATGCTTCTTTAACTTTTAATGTAGATTCTCTGCAGATTTGTTTAGATCATAGACAGGTTATAAGTGTACCAAGTGAGCATATTCACAAATCACTACAAATTTTCCATGAAGTCTTACTTGTCTACTTTAAGTATATATAACAAGCATTAATACAAATGTTTATTTTGTGCTATTGGCATTTGGCACGCATAAGCACAGAGAAAATGAGAAATTTAACATATTTTTCTTTTCAGATATTTATTCTTCCAGGACTCAGCAAGCTGTGCATCTGCTGTTGACTCTCTTATAACAGTGACTGAATTACAGCCTGCAGATTTATCATCTCCACCTACCATTTGTCCTCCCAGGAAACAAAATAGTGTATTTTTATACTGATACAAGAAAGAACCCCACATGTCTGTGTCATCTTATAACTCCTCTTTGGGGAAGCAACACCACAGTAACAAGTCAACACTACACTTTTACAACTGCAAATAATAAAATAAACTATTAAAGAGCAGCCTTTTTAAAGCAGAAACTTCAGCTACCAATTTCCGGCTCAGCAAAGACAATCAGACCTGAAATCAACTCTACTAAAGCAATTTACGTAAACAGCTACTGACCAGCCACGGGAGTTATTTTGGTATCAGAAAGGATAAATTATTGGGAGAGAGGACTGTAGTCTGCCTCATTCTATAATTACGGTTGTATATACATTGAAACTGCCATAAAATTTCTTTACGAGCTCCCATTTGCCGAATTTAAACTCTCATATGTTACACAGAAAGACTGGCATAAACAAGGATATAAGTTTTTATTTTGGAAATAAAGTTTGAATAAAAAGAAAATCATGCACCAAGATTGTTGAGATGGCTCACTTATTAGTAATTAACCTAACAGTGTATATTCATTACATATCATAATGTACACACAGGCAGAGAATAATTAAACCTCATGCACATCCCTATGTATTTTGAGACCTAACATTTCATTAATTATAGAAGACAATGAGCAGGACCTTTCCAAAGTCTGGGAAAAACGAAAGCAAGGGTTATCCCAGCACTACCACTGAGTTCCCAGCTCCAGGACTGGATATTGTCACAGACCTCACTGAGGAGCTAGTCAGCTGCACAATCCACTACAATGGACAGGAGAGCACAGAATTTACCTTGTTCTCATCCAGACTAGAAACATTTGATAACCAACGGAAAAGTAATACAAGTGGTCAACAATGACTTCATAGTTTTACAGTCAGAAGTCCAGGTTTATGCTGTGTTCATAAGAGGTCTGGCATATCTTGGCTCCAGCTCAAGTTATGCAAATCCTGACAGATGGATCTGTAGAGGTTTTGTGCAAATTTCATTGGAATTCAAGTTTGTGCAATTCCAGGCTCTGGTCACTGAGCTCTACTTTATGCTTGTTGGAACCGGGCAAGTGCTTCACAGAGAAAAACTTCACAGGCACATTTACTTAATTTCCTTGAGTACTTAGAATTTATACAGAAGGCATATATGTATACTTATGCCACACGTGTGCATTTGTATTTATATACCACTAGTATGTACAGAAAGGGAAAATGGCGATCATTTCACCATCAGTATTTACAGGAACTCAGGCAACGCACATGAAACTAATTTTTTTGCTGCTGCTGATAAAGACACATGTCAAGTTTGTATTTAAACAGGACTATTAACCCTGCTATGTCTGATACTTGGATCTTCCCTTTCCTCTTCCCTATACAAGCAATAAAAATACATTTCCTTAAAAAGGCATTCTTTCACTGACAGTACTAGAGTATATTTTCTTCCTTATGGGCTTCAGCTGGAGAGCTCAAGTTGGTAAACTGACATCATCTTAACAGCGCAAGTCCACACTAAATAAACTACTTGTCAAAAGAATGCTGAATATTAATGCAGCAGGCAACCAAGAAACTTGGGAAATGCTGTAGCTGGATGTTAAATGTGTCAACTTGCAACTCCCTGGGAGCCACTGGCACATTGTTTGAGCCCTGCTTAGTTTTGAAGTCACCAGGAAACAGGAAAAAGCCCATCTAGCACTTACACAGCGTATTGCCCTGACTGTTAGCACAGCATTAGGGATAAAGATGACAACAGCAACAACAAACCACTCAAAATCTGCCCCAGTGTCCCTCCAAGCAGGCTGGCTACTCCATTAGGTTATTTTCCATTTTGTGGGTAGCACTTGTCCATATGAGACTTGCTCTATAGTTGCCAGGGCTTCAGAAATGTATTTGTTTAGGAAGCAAAGGCTAAAAACAGAGAACCTTGGAATTTCTTTGTTCTAGTTCCAGTGCGTTTTTTCTGTTGCTATTGTTGTCGGCTCTACTCTTCACTCTCCCTCCCCAGGGCCTTTCGGATCAGCTGCGTTTCAGAAAAACATTTGTTCTTTGAAAAATTTTTGGAAAAAAATCTTCAATTTGCATAACATCTCTAGATGCATAAAAACAGCTACAATTGAGTACAGCAACTTAATTAAGAAACTCAACTTGCATCAGTCATTCAGATATGTACTAAAACTGGAATGACAAATCATCTAACTTTGGAAAGACAGAACTGAAAAAACTGTAGGGGAAAGCAGGGAGAGTTTTGATTCTTAAGTATCCAAACAAAGAGCCTGGGTTTTAGCTGCTTCTTTAAAGCCAGACACCAGTCCTTATCTTCATGCAAGTCTAAATATTATTTCTTACTCATCTACATCTACCACTCAGTTCCATATGCAAATACAATTCTACATCAGAAAATGGGACATTTTATATATGAAAGGCTTACCGAGCAGTAGTGGCAATTCTCTGTACAACATTGTGACCGTTGGCAGATTCACCTAGAATGGCTCCTCTGAGCATCATTCCACGAAGTGATTATAGTATAGGATTTTCTATTAAATGCTTTTTTTTTTTTTCCCTCCTTAATTCTATTGTATGTAAGTATGGTTCCCACTGACTTTTAGAGACAGTTTTCTAACTTATGCAGCTCTTCATTTCTGCCACATTTAAGAGTATATGTCTGCAAATATCATGTACTTTCTACTGTGCACTGAACAATATCTGAAAGGAAAACTGTCAAAAAGAAATACACTTCACAAAGATTCAAATTTAATAAGGTACTTTAGGGAAAGTAATGTCATAGGTTTTTTTTAGGAATACTTGCTTGACACTTTTTCTTTGGGAAGATGAAGAGGGAAAAGAGCAAAAGGATATCCTCGCAAACACTTGTAAGTACATTATAGTTAGATATACACGTAACTGTTAAGTATATAACAGTTCAAGAATCCAAACAGGTTCCCTAGCCTTTGATTATGCATCCTCATTACACTGCAGGAGAAGAATGAATTCATATTAAGGAACTGTAATGGTCTGAAAAGCAAGGAATTCAGTTCAGTTTATGGTGGCCTTTACTCAGACAGAAAATAAAGTTCCACTATACAAAGAGTTCGGAACTGCATTCCAACGTGAAAAAAATATGGTCTTACAACAAGATTTGGTTCTAAAAACCATTAGCATTAATTATTAGATTTTTTACAATTTTCTTTTACTGCAAACATTTTCAACCGTTTGCTACGGAGTCAAGATAGTCAAGGAAATGTCATTTATGTCATTTATAAATATTCTCAGCAATTAATTCTGCACATTTTTATTTGTTTGAATGGAAATGTTACCTCAAAAGGATTTTAACCATATTTTAAGTTGAAATTTATTACAAAAAGAAAAAAAAAAAAGAACACAGAAAAAAAGTGAACTTATCTGTATAAAACAATCACATTTTATCATGGTCCTGAATCTACACAAAGGCCAGGATATTTGATGGAGAAATTCTACTTTATCATTACTACTTCTCCAAGTTTTTAATAACACCTTGCAGAGTTTGGCAGCTGTATCAACTGTATATTTTGTTTTCAGTGAACTGGTACCTGGGTTTCAGTGACATAGCTGAAAAGGTCTTTCCTTTATTTCCCTTTGAACCATCAATGTGGTCTGCACACTTGACCTGAAAAAAGGCCTCTATTTTACCCTGAGCAAGATGCTGCCAGAACAGAACACGTAGACAGGAAGGCAGCAAGTTTTTCCCTTTGTCCACTATCAAATGTATACAGAAATGACATTTCACTAAAACACACTAAAAATTGTTTTCAACTAGTACCAGTTTGTTTAAACACATCACCAGAAAGCAGGTTTTAAGTCACATTTATGTAGTACAAGTGCTCACAAGGAACATTTTCAATTTGTCGTATTTCTGGCTCATTTACACGTCACAGCCATTTACAAAACATGTCTTCCATCTTGTCACACAAAACAGGAAAGATTGACCTTTTAAAATCAGCTTTCCCAAAACAAAAAGAACAAAAAGAATGATGCAGTGACCTTGTATCATTTAACTTATTTTGCTGTTCACTGGATAAAAATTAGTACTCAGGAGTATCACTCTCAAGAGCCTACAGTGCTAATGCTTGCCATGGCCAATCTAGAAAATTCAGCTCCTTGTAGTGTACCGTCATTAGGAAATCCTAACAGACCTTCTGCTTCTGAGATGAGAAATGTTATTTCCTGCAGAGGTACATACAGCATTTCAAGAGATGACCTCACAAAGATGCATAGTCCACTTACAGCAAAATTAATCCGTGGTAATTTCTGTGCATGTATGATCAACAGAGGCTACACATTTTTTCTTTTTACTACACAAAGGGACATGACGGAACTTTGACCTGATGCTATTTGAACCACTCCACATTTCTTAAAACATCCGGATACCATAGCAAGTAACAGTAAAGAAAAATCATATAATATCAAAAGACAAAGCATGAGAACAATTTTCAAAACCAAAGCTTTCTAACACATGGTCTGCATCCCAGTTTCACAACTGTGAGCCCGTGTAGCTGAGAAGAGCAAAATTGGCACGCTACATCACAAAAGGCACCCAGCAACCACTGAAAATCCAGCAAGTGCAAACACTACACACTCCAAAAAAGAGTAAACCCTTCTAGATGTAGGAGAGGGAAGGAAAAAAGTCTTCGTAAATATGTAACAATTTCATGTCTGTAAGATTTCAGTTCTACCCTTCAGGTTGAATGAAACTGTTGGACAGATTCAGATATCATCAGGAAATCACAGACGTGCGCAGAGTCATGTTTGCGAAACAAAGCTGAAGCCCAGCATGCAACGTTTGTCCTGCTCAGAGCTTCCCATACAAAAGGACGCACAACAGAGAAAGCACAGGGTTCCATCCCAGCCTGGAGCCGCTCTCACAGACACGTAGCTCAGAAGCTACACCTGCTGCAAACTGACCGACATGCTACAGCAGTCTAGCTGCAGACAGGCATTGAATGATCTCTAATAATACAGCTTACAATAGCAGTGCTTTTTTACAATCTTTTTTATTTCAAAAGTAACAAAATGGCTTTTCTCATGAGATAATATCAATTAATACATTTCAAGTGAAACCACACATTTTAAAGGTTAGTTGAAATACAATCTTATGTTTCAAAAAATAACATACAAGAACAGCAAGAGAGTCAGAAAATAAGCAATGAATAAATATTAACTATATTCTGCTGAAAGCAGACTTTACTTTCCTCTAAAGAATGCTAGGAGGTGCTCCTTCCAGTTAATAAACCATGTGTTAACTGAACAATACTAGCAGATACGTAATTCGTATTATCAACTCGATGTCAGTACTCGAAGCAGACAAATTAATATTCAAACTCTCTCTAAGCACAGAAGTACCACACAACAGTAGTAAACACAGGCATTCTGGTAACCACAGTGCTTCTATCACTAAGGAATATTATCACTTTTTCTCATCATTTTTGGGAATAGCAACTATTAGGATCCAAGTGAGGCAGATTAACATGAAGATATATTAATTGACAGGAATAAGAGTGTAAATCATGTTAATAATTGTTAATCATGTTAATAATTGTTTTTAAACATCTTAAATACCTATGTATGAGTGGTGAAAGGAAGAAAAGTTAGATACACTCCTCCTCCCCTCCCCCCCCCCAAAAAAAGAGTAAGGTGATTAAACAAAACAGGAAAAGCCATGTTTCTTTTTTAAAGTGCTTGACTTTTTTTAGTATCTGCTTCTGCTCTAGAAAGTCCATGAAACTTTGATTTGTTACAAGATAACAAGGAAACACAGCAGATGACATTATTTTAATTAAATAGTAAGATTTGGATTTAGGTTAGGAAATAAATATTCCAGTTAATCTTAGAGTGATACCAATTAAGCTTGCAGGTATTCCACCTTTTCAGTGTGATTAATTCAAAGGTGGCAGAATAAGTTGTAATAAAAACAATACTATCTCTAAAAGTACAAATTGAAACAAATTGAAGTACAAATTGTTAAATGTCATCACTAAAAGTATAAATCGCTCGTTGGTAATCTATTTACTAGAACACAAACTTAAAAGGAAAACAGCTATATGAAAGTAAGAAAAATGCTTATAAAACAATAAGTACAACTTCAGTTTTAAAGATGTCATTTCTTTCTTATAACTTCAAAAAAGGAGAAATTGTTTTAAGCTCAAGCCTCTCTAAATGAGTTACAAACCTCACAGCAGTCAAAAGTCTGTAAAATTGTTTAAAACTCTGTGGAACGGAAGTTAAATAGAATACTAAGTAGAGTGGGATATAATGGAGCTTGTTGATTTTTTGACTCATATTACATTGCATTTTTGTTTCACTGAATATGTTGATTCCCTGTGGAAGTGAGTGTCAGGTCAATGAGAAGGATTTGATCAACTACTGTAGGAAGCCCATGAGCTGCTCTCACAATTGTTCCACTTCCCAAATTTCATTTCATGGCATATATAATTTATAGTTTAATGGAACACTCAGTAAAAATCTTTCAGGAATATCCCATAATCAGGGGATTGAAATTGGTTCATTGCATGGAAAGAAGTACTTTTCCAGAAAGTTAAATATGACTAAAATCCACTTCCCATTCATTCTTCCTACTCAGCAAATTACTTAGTATCATTCATTCACAGCTGCTTTGCATTACTTAACTGGTGTCTGCACAGAATCAAAATCTGTTGTGATCAAATACTCGTGGCATTGTGTTGTACTTCAAGTTAGAAATATTTCCATTGAATATCAAATGCACTGGTACAATGTGTGAAGAAAACTGAATTGGGAAGAAGCAAACTTCTAGTAATAATTTCAACATTATATTTAACGACATAGATTCTGAAACAAAAAGGGTGAACTTTATCTTAGTGTTACTATGACAACATTCACAATGTCAGGTGGAAGTGTTCTAGGGATGCCAAAATTCTTGATCTTAGTCAAAATTTTCAGTTCTCTAGAAGTGCTCTCAATGTTTTCTACAGCTCACATGGAACTCTCATGTTCAGCAGATATAAACAAAAATACAGAATTTTCTCTCTTAAATTTAATTTGAGCCACTAGTACTACAAACAGGAAAATGTCCTGATCCAGTGCTATTTAATATGAGTGAACCTGAGGTTTATTTAGACATACTTAGGTGGCTTAGCATGGCTGTTAGGAATCTAAAACCTAATTTCCGATACCAATTTACTTTAATTCCCAGGAGCCTTGCAGTCTGTTGTGCATTTATTCCCGCAGCTAACTCTCATTATCATTAAGGTTACTTTAAGGTCTTTAAGAGCTTGAAAAACTCTGGAACAAATATTGCAAAAATAATAATAATAATAAACTTGTTTGAAACTAGAAAACAAGATCTAACACAACATGATTTTTCCAGATATGGATCGCACTAGGCTAACCTGACAGCTTTTCTTCAATAGATTTTCATACAACGTAAGTCAAGTACAAAGAAAATCTTATCTAACAGGATTTCAGAACAGCGTTACAGATGATGTCACATTAGGGCTAGAAGTAAAGACAGAAAATGAGGATTATCAGCAGAACTTAAGTAAGGAATAAAGAACTATAAAGGAGAAGACAAATCACAGCAGTGAAAGGGGAGATACCAGGTAAGAGACAGTGACTTCCGAACTCCTCAAGAATCATTTTTGTGAAGTATTTTTAGTTGAATTCTCATCCTCAATGTGGACATAAACAGGAGCAAGAAGTGACAGAGTACCTTTAATAAAGAGGAAGAAGTTATAACAGGGATGGAAATCTTTAGGATAGCAGCAGCAGAAGCAGAATTCAATAGTATAAAAATCATTTATGTGGCTAACCTGGAATTCGTGCATGGAAAGCATCTGAAGAAAGGATGTGGAGGAAAAAAAGTTGACTGTAAAAAGACTGTGACCTATCAATGTGGTATAGCTGAAGAGAATCTAATATGACCTTAAGATACATCAAGCAAGAAAAATAAATAAGTGTGCAAGGCATTCTCTGGATTCATGTATATCATGTTCATCAACTGTCTTCAAGAAAGAGTTACTGGAAATAGAATTTGTACGAAGGACTAAGAGATTGAACAGGAAAACAGTAGAGCTGACTAAAAGAGCTTTTTATTTTGTTTTCCCCGTGGGGATAGGGTGGGTAAGCAGGGGACAGTATGTCTTTTAAATCAAACTAAAAGAATTGTTACAAGTATAGCCAAGGGATACACCACTCCAAAGAGCTCTGATGCTAAAGGATTGCACTAGCAAAAATAAAAAAGAACAGACAAACAAGCAAACTAAAAAACCCACATAGGTATGAGCTGTCTATGAGTAAATTTATGTTAGAAATAAGAAAAGTCCTAACTGTTAGAACAATGCTGCCTTTCATGTTTTTCCTGATTAATTTAAAAATAAAGTTCACTAAATTAATGAAAGGAATTAAATGAGATGAATTTTGCAGTAATAGGGAACCAATCTTTATGACGTAAAACATTCCTTCCAGTTCAGTATATCCGTTACCTTACAGCACAACAGGAAAAACTAATAACCTCTTTTTACACCTAGAAGCCAGAAGCAGCATATATATAACTGATTTTCATTTGAAACCTGCCTTCTGCAGTAGAGGTCAATCATTCTGAGGTCCGAAAGAGTGACCTCAGGGGAAAAGCTTACAATGACACACATGTAAAACACTGTTCAGACACAACCCTTTTGAATCAGCTGCATATTTTCAGCACAGCAGTTCCTCATTATTTTTAGACTATATGTAGACATCTTTTAGCAACTATCTATGGCAACAAATAGTCCTGGTAAACGCAAAATACAACTTTTCCTGATGAGTGGCTGACCTAAAATGTCATTGTCTTTAACGTACCAAGCACTCCTTGTTCACAACTTATTATCCGCAATATATTCCAAAATGTCAAGTAAATACAGTAGAAACAGTGAATTGCTGGTCTTGCTCTAAACAAAGGAAGATGTTGGAGATAGACTAGCAACACTGTGTGTAAACATTATCACTTAGCAGTAATCCTTAGAGTATAAATTAATGCATTTTGAATGGATACATCACCTGTTTGTTTAAAGGAAAAATGGATACCAAAAAGAAAATCTCTTCCCCCATTCCTATTTTCTACCACTGTTTCTTTCTAAAACTCTTAGACTCCTCTTCTCTGGCTGTTTACATTTCCTCTGTTTTTCATAACTTTCTTTCAGCCCATTCCACTTTGCTTCAGCGCACTTAGTGTTGGCCAACATCAGGAGCCCTTCACACCGTTGCAAGCTCTTCCCCCTCCACCTGTATTTACTTAGGCCCACACAGTGCTGCTTCTGCTGCCACCATACAGACAAAAAAAACCCATCACTCTAGTCATTGGTAAACCTCCCTGTCTTCGCTGGCTGATAACTTGCAGCACCCCGTAACATAACAGTTTCCAGCAGAATTTTTAAAAGCAGTATGGGCAGGCCCACCTTTCCCCCCATCAAAGAGCCCCAGTTATCTCTGAGCAGACATTTGGCCTTGCAGCTGACTAACAGATGTGAGGTATACACTGGGATACTCATATTTATGACAACTCTTTAAAAATGTAGAGGAAGAAAGCGTCAACAACCTTTTACTGATCAGCGTAGCCCCTTCCCCTGTGAAGTGAATTAAATAGGATGGAAAGGGAGATAGAATCTGAGAAAGTCCACACTTATTTCCATGGCCTTATTCTTTGCCAGGAAGACTGAATAAAGGCAGGGGTTTTGCCTCTCCCACTCTATTCTGGATCAAATTGTAAAGCTCCTTCATTTACCCAGGTCACCTATTCTGAAATGTTACCACAGATCTTTGCCTTCCAGCTCTTCTGAGGAGCTTTGAAGAATCCCTCTCTGTACTACATAGTACATGTACTATTTTCTCCTATAGTATGTGGGGCTTGTAAAGCCTGCTCTATATAGGAGAAAAAATGAATTAAAATTCTGAGGGCTGCTCTGCCTTGCATTTGTTTCAGTCTGTGCCCAAGCTATGCTCCAAAGAAACTGATAAAAGCAAAGGAGCAGGCACATTCTGTACCGTTATTCTGTCAAAACTGCATTAGAGATGAGAAATAAATCTCAAGGTGCATTACTTTGTTAAGCATGAAAAGAAAATCAGCTACTTCTAAAGTCCAGTTACTTTCTCATTTCTAAAGCTGTCTCACGGTGTAGAATTGCTCTATTTTTAAGTCACCAGTGAAAGAAACTTCGGTTTTGTGTTGGAAAGAGTCTTTTCCTCTAGGATGAGCACTGCACGTGGTATAGTATCCCGTGTCTCGCAGGGATTAGTATTTTAGGAGTCTATCAGACCTGTGTAGCAGCCTGCTAGCACGGATCAACAAAATAAAACACAAACAAAACAAAAAAACACCAAGGAAAACAAAACGACAGTCTAGTTTGATATAAGAAGAATGAGCCTACTACAGGAAGACTCATTTGGAAGTATGTCAGGGAATCTTGGCAGCTCTGCTCTTCAGAATGAAATAGCTAGAAAGTAGCAAGAAGATGATGGATAGGTAGATCACGAAGATGCAGTCAACCAAGAATCTGGCATTTTTTCAGAAGCATAAAAAAATTATACTATTCATATTTTCTGACTCATTTCTGTCAGTTTAAAATACATTACCAACATACTGCTAGTGCACATTCCACCACTTTAACACGGAAAAGCAGGTACTTAGAGATAAGTAAGTAGCTCTTTAATGCAGGGCTGTACACTGAGTTCTTCAGGTGAAACTAATGTGCCTTGTACAGGGCAAAGAACCACTGTCACCTTTGTTTCTTTGTAAATAATCTATATACACAACACGCTTTCCCTACGCTAAGTGTGCATTTCAGAGGAGTGAAAGGGAGGTTGGAAAGTGTTCTAACACCTTTTTTTTTTTCAGTATTCCATTTTCACTTCTCTTGTCTCCCAGGTTTTCTAACATCTCTTGCATACTACAAAGCTCATCCACTGGTATTGCTGTGTTACGTTTCAATTGCAACCAATGACAGCAGTGTAAGACTAGTATCATGTTAAGATTAAGTTTTGTTACTTCAGCAGTCCCTGCAGGACTCTGTTACAGCTGTAGCTATTTTGCAAGTACAGGGATCTCGTCTTTCTGTAACTGCAGTGGGCAGAAATATCAAGAGCAGGGCACGCCAGAGAAAGGAGAAGCAGAAAATCCATCTAGGCAGCTTTGCACACCTAATTCATGCACTTGATCCAGATACACACCAAAATCCTAACTGATTTCAAGCAGCATCTTAGTACTAAAACTGATTTAGTAAACAAAGAACTTTAAATCATTTACTATGATTTAAATTGCTAAATTGACTTCTATTGTCTTTCTGGGAACATTTGATGTAATGGCTCCCTGAGAAGTGAAAAGTGCTGATCCCCTAATTTGGAAATTTTGTTTCTCTTGGGCTGCCAGGCATGCCTTCAATTTCAGCTGCTGGCAGTAAACAACTTCAATGTGAGGGCTATTAAGAGACAATCATTCAGAATAATTCTCATGGGTGACAGAGACTCTGCTGCCAAGATTCAGTTTAGAACTAAGCAGACACAAATATGGAGAAAATACAACTCAGCCGCATGGATTAATAAGACAGAAATAAAATTCTGGATAACAAAACTTAATGTTCTGTTTTACGTGTGCATGATTTTATTATGTGTCCATGGCTTTTTCTAGTAACCTGTTAGAGACTCTTTATTACAACGTGCAGACATGCTATTGAACGTAAAAATCATTCCTAAACAGCTTTAAGTCCTACCCTCAGAATATTTTAATATGAAAGGTTCTTGCCACCACTACTTCCTATCTCCTATGTTTTTGTTCCCATATCTCTTATAAAAATCCAAAGAGATTTTGTAACATAAAAATTAAACTGGTTTAGATATGGTAATAATCTAATGCTTTTTATCCTGTGTGTATGCAGATATACTAGAAGTCAAAGACTTCTAAGCCATCCCCTCTGCTCACCTCTATACTCCCACAACTCTTTAAAACTGTGCTGCTGATTTTCAGACAGAGAAGTGTTGTGGCTGTTTCATGGCATAGCCTGAGGCTCCGAATGCTCCGAGTCCTCAAACATTATCCTTCAAAGTTTTCAGAAGTTTCTCAATTCTTTGTTTAGCCATCACATAGATTCTCACACACGAGTTTCGCACAACCAAGCATTCAAAAGAATTAGAAATCTATCTGCCTTTATAAATAATTCATTACAGAAAATGCAGCATGTATCATGGTGATTACATTTCATTGTTAAACTAGAGGTGTGCATTCTGTTAGTGGGCATTGAAGGCCCCATCACTTGAATGACTTCAATAAAGACATTTAACACCAAATTTATCCCTATTTCAGGAGACAAATAAGAAAAGTAATAAGTTTCAAGAAAGTCAGGAAATAAGTACCTTTGAATCTAAGAACTACTGGATTTTGGGGGCAAATGGGATATAATCTGTATTCTGGCAATAGCCATCTGTATGTAGAAAATTTTATTTGGATAGAGTAGTTCTCATTTCTCTAAATTCACAGCAAAAATATGAAGTTAGAATTTCAAAAGGAATTAATTACGTGACAAATCAACTGATGGCCAGAACAACACTTTTCAAAATAAATGTTTGATTTTCACTGTTCATGCTCTGAAAATATAATTAGCTAACAGGTATTAAATACTGAGATTTATAAACATGCTTTGAAAGCAAGCTTGATGAAAGAAAAATAAATAAATAAATACAAGCCACCAAGCCACCAAAAAAGGAATCATGCAGAACTAAACAAGCAAACAGAAAAGCTGTGTTTTTTTTCTCTTCTATTGCAAATTCTGTTTCTGAGTTATGGGTCATCCCATGGTGGATTCATTTTCGTGGCTTGCACCAACAGAAAGTTCCCTAACTTTAACAAGTTTAAAAACAAGAATACCATTAGTGATGCTGATTTGGAGAAGACCCTGTAATACTGCAAATTAATGTGCATTTCTGGTTTTGTGTACATTTCTACATAAAAGAAAATGGATCCACTTTACTACCGCCATTCAGAACTCTCTGGCAGCAGTAAAACCCTTAAGAATTACATCAATTCCAGGCTCCTGCCCCAAAAAGCTGCCAAGAACAAGGAACGACTGTGACAGATATATAAATATTGCCTTGAAAGGGGAAAAAAACCACGAGGATAAAATGTTTTTAACTGGGCACATCTCTTTCTCCCAAAACGTTGAGAAGACACACAACAGAAGAAAGAAAAAACACCACTCAAATTGCTCCCTTTGTGCTCTGAATGCAGCTGGACATAACTGGCCAGGGACAATAGTTAATGGACAGATTTGTGCAGAACTGCCTGGGACCACCCAGGCACTCTACCTAAGACATCTGGTCCTGGTCCTGAAGGAGATTCCCTGGATGTTCACAGAACTTGCAATCAGGTTCCTCTAGTCCTAAGTAGCCTGTCTGCAGCCTTGCACATGGAATGAATACTTTTTATCGCCTCTTTACTCTAAAACCACCACCCTTTCATGCAAACTAACTTTCCACTTTCAAAACACAACCCAGAAAATTAAAGACATGAGAAATGTGGCTCATTGGTGAAATACTGTATTCAATGAAATAATAAATAGGACACGTTGTTGTCTCTGTTATTCTGGAATAATTAGTAATAATTTCACTGACTCCCATTGTATTAATGTCATTTCCCAGTTTCCTGGGGTCACCTCAGTTTATACTGTCTTGTATAGGGATAAAGTAATGGTTTCTATTCATCCTTAGTTACTTGAACTGCTAGATTTTGTCTTGGCTATATACCCAGTACCGCGGTGCTTACATTTGTAGGACTGGGAGATAAATTTATTTTTCAAAGATGTTCATTTTGAGCGGAAATGTTTTCACTTTCACTAATCTTAAGTTTTCAGTTGTGATTAAGTAGATCAGCATGAAAACTGAATGAAAAACTGAGCCATTTTACTTACTTGAGTTTAATAACTTCTTAATTTGAGATCAGATATTTATTTTCCCACAAAGTATTGTCGATATTTTGGATTAGAATCCTTCCCTTTCAAAAATGAAGGAAAAAACACTCCAAATTTTGATTGCTTTGATGTTGTATTACTCCACCATATAAGTATAACCTGAGCTTTTCAGATCAGAGCTGACATTAAGAAAACAAAATGATCAAGCCATGTCAGTAACTCAGCTCAATTTCTAAATATTCAGGTCCTCTGTGATTCTTCTGTTCTTGTAGCTCAGTATAAAGACTATGATATCTTTGTTCTTTTCCTGCTCTATTATTTTGAAGAGAAATTATTTATACTGCTAAGCTTTCAGACATTCACTATGATTGTCATTACATTATGAAGTCCAGAAATTATGCAATAATCATAGCATTGATTCAAGAAAAACCAACAATGAAACATTCCTGGAGTCCCAGGACAAAAGAAAAGTACGATCACAAGGGGCAGAACTTGTAAATATGAACAAATTGAAGAAATATACACATATACAAATACAAAATTAAACATATGCATGTGCTTAAATATGTCATTACTGGAGGGAGATATACAGATGAGCGTATAGAAACATAAGTCTGAATTCATAAAACAACTAACTTGATAAAAGCGGACAATCAAGCGCTAGCAGCGTATCTATTAAACATCAGAGTACAGGAAGTAGATTCTTTAACACAGTCCTTCCCAACACAGAGCTTAAGATCTAGCAGTGCCGTGCATACAGAGGCATAAACCAAAAGTGGAAGTTCTTGAATTATGAAACTGGATATCATCATCAATTTAGGATTGGTACTTAAAAAATTTTACTGAGAATTTGGTCTATTTAGCAACGATATTTAACAGCTACATTATTTTTCTAAAGTTTTTATTCAGATCTGATTATCTTAGCTATCACTAACAGTAATTGCAATGGATCCAACTAATTAGTTAAGGAACAAAAAGCAATTTATAGGGGGAAAACAACTGATGAAGATGAGCCCATTATATTACTAATGCTTTGTCCAAATTTAAAACACACTGTGTAACTATACTTGGCACAAACAGCCAAACACTTCGAACTGAAACAAAAAATCACTATGTATGTCATTCACCTACATTAAACCTCAGACTCAACTCTCTTTAGCTCTTCTCATATTCTTACAGAGGATGAAATAATTCTTATGAACCTACTCTTACTTAGACTGTTTTCCGTACTCGTTTACTGTTACCGTCCCTGTACTTCATTTTCCTCATGCACGGAACAGCTGCTTGTAGTTTAGATATGTCAGGTTTTTACTTGAACAATTGTCTTAAATTTTGGTCAATTACACACATCAAAAGTCACAATCTTCAACATTTGTATACACTGAACTGGCAGTACGAAAGTAATCAGATGACAAAGGAAAGCTCATCAATACAGTACTAAAAGATATATAATTTACAGATTTTCATGTCCCACCCACTCTGGCCTTTGTCAGCATGCATTCAGAAAGGCTCAGATAGCATATGCAAACCTGTCCCTTGGGGCAAATTGTAGGTACCTAATACCGGTCAAAATACAAGTCAAGCAGGAGACAGTATTTAAGCAAGTTCCTCAGCTGTCTCCATTAGCAGGATCTTCTCTCAGCAAAAGCCCCAGGGCAAAGCAATCTGCATTAACAGATGAAACCCTCCTCAACTCTTTGCAAAGATCCTGGCTTCTGATCTCCATCTAGACTCTCACCTTCCAACAGTCCATTGCAGTTAAACATTACACCTGCATTACACTACACAGAAACAGAAGTCCACGCTGCCAATCTAAGTCTTCGCTACAGTGAGTATATTTTTCTTATAAAAACAAAGAAAAAAATAAAAATAAGCGCTCTCTACTTGAATAACCACAAATTGTAGGCATTGCTATAGTTTTTGTTAAACCAGACTCAACCACTAGCCGCAGTACTGAGTACTTCCTCCACACAAAACACACAGCAGTTACAGCCAGTCTTCCTGGCCTATCACATTACAGTTCACAAACCCTGATCTTTTGCCACACATTTCTGCTTGACTACTTGTATGTCTTTTCCTTGATTCTTCTAAATGACCAACGTCAAAGCTGTGGCTTGATTTGTTGTTGTAGATGCTACATTTAAAAAAATTCTCATATCCTTATTACTGCAGTAAGAAAATGGGAAAGAGTCCTTCTGAGAGCCTCTGTCAGGTTTCATGCTCATCACAAGCCAGCTGGTGCTTAAAATTAATTACAATTGGTTACCTTGGCAACACTAAATCATGCTTGAAAGTTTCAATGTAGTTTATCCTTACAAGTTTCCACAGCAATTTCAGTCGCAAGGATAAAAGACTGGGGACCAAAGTTCAACCAAAAATGTCATCTGAACTGGCCCTACCAGAGTCATCACCTCATTCTCTCTCCATCTTGCATAAAAGCATTTGTTACTTGCTGCATTGTCTTTTAAAAACATTTGAACTTTGAGTATCCACCCTTAAAAGGCTTTTCAGCAAATGCCTGCTGTTCCCATCAGACACCTACTGTTTAAGTCATAGATTCTTAGATCTCTGCTAAATTGATATTGATTTCATATGTTCAATTAAAAGCATAGGATAACTGGGTTGAAAGGAGAGGCAGAGGAGCTTATGTGTTATTTTTAAATAAGGTAGAAAACAACAAAGCTACATTCAAATACATCAGTCTCTTCTCAGCAGTCTGAATTTCCCCTATGATTTAGGATATAAAAGCATCAGAAGAACATCTAGTCTTACTTAGTGCCTTAGATTTTGAAATGAAACTTCATTTTACTAGTAAGATATGCTTTTCAGTATATAGATTTTCAGGGTTATAAACTCTGTACTTAAGTGCTTGAGCATATTTTGATAAAACCTCCTTTTCTACCTTATTGGTATATGAAAGTTTAAAGTTATTTATTCTGCAAATGACAAATCTGTAGCTTAATTTTCTACTTGCTACAGAACTGGTTTGAGACTCTCCTCTTCCAAATTTCACATTGTACAAAATGTCTAGAAGTTATTTGTTTGCAACTGTTCTTAATGTAAACTGATGACTGTTTTCAATTAACTATTTATGTCCCTGTAAAACATGAGCTGACACGGTCATCCCAGTAACCTGGGTTAGATAACTTCTGCACCGTGATATCCGCCCCTCCCCCCCCAAAACATAACAAAAAAGAGTTGAAGACACTTTTTCTCCAAAGCACAGCTAATGTCCCAACCATGCAAATTCTTTTTGCACAGTAGCTTCTTGCTCTACACCTTCTGTCACAAGAAATCTGGGACAAGGAATTACACTAAATTAACATGCTCTCTCTTCTCACAGGTCTATGTGACAAGACTGGGAAACAAAGTCTTATTATGAGTCTTGTGACTCATGTGGCGGATATGTGGCAGAAAAAGACACAGATAAGGCTCAAGGTAAGAAGAAATCAGTGACTAAAGTTGTCAATAACAAAGCTTCCAAGTATTGCTTATTTGTTTCCTTGTCATTTCCGCCTCCACAATGCCACCTGCTAAATTGTTCATAGTGAAATACCTACTGTCTTCTCTTCCTGATCCACGTGGCAATCACCCATGCTGCAAACTAAGAGTGTCATATTTGTGTGCTACAGAGAAGGTACCTAGCAGGGCCTCATACTCTCTGAAATGAAGTAGGAACTCTCCTCCAGAACATCCAAAACCTCTGTATGTCCCAACATGGATTCATACACTCATCTTATGATCCACACAGCACATAACTGCCCCAGACATCCTCATAACCACAGAATCACAGAATGACTTGAGTTGCAAGGGTCCTTAAAGATCATCTAGCTCCAATCCCTCTGCCTTGGGCAGGGTTGCCCCCACTAAAGATCAGACTGCCCAGGGACCCATCCAACCTGGCCTCGAGCACCTTCAGAGATGGGGCATCCTCTGGGTAACCTGTTCCAGTGCCTCACCACTGTCTGAGTAAAGAATGTCTTCCTAACATCTAACCTAAATCTCCTCTCCGTTAGTTTGAAGCCATCCTCCTTGTCCTATCACTATCTGCCCTCTGTAAAACATTCGTCTCCCTCCTTATATAAGTTCCCTTCAAATACTGAAGGGCAGCAGTGAGGTCTCCCTCATTATGAAGTCTCATAATAATGAGATCCAATATAAGCAGATGTATGCATTGACACTACAGATAATCAAGAGAGAATTTCACTAAGTTCTTCCCCTGACACTTTTAGAGTCTGCAGTGAGAATACAAAAAGTAAAGTGACAACTTCTGAGCTGAACAATGCAATGACCTCCATCCATAAAAATACCAGCATAAAATAGAGTAAAATAATGTCTATTTAGAAGCTGAAGGATGAGGTAGTGTTAACCCTACCTTGCAACCGAATCACGAGTGCAGGCAGAATTCTGGAGCCTATTGTGAAAGCAAGTAAAAGGCATTTACTGCAAAGTACTCTTTAAAACAAGTCTCCCCTCTTTCATTTTAAAATGTGAAAAATTTACTCTTTGCATTTTTCCAGTTTCACAGAAAATTGGCACCAGAGAGACAATGAGGTCTATGTTAGCCCAAAAGAGCAGACAACACACTGAATTCCTCTTTCTTTTAAAATGTCACGTGGAAGTTTTCAGATATTTCTTTTGCAACTAATATCACGATACTTAAAACCGAACTCCTTGAATATAAAAAACTATGCATGGAAGCATAGGTGCAAAGTAGCTGAACACTGACCTTTCCTTGCTCTTACAGTGCTGCTCTCACTGGCACAAACCATACAGAAAGAAGTGGGCTGATCAAAACTGAATTGTGAGAACATGGGAAATACAGAAATAGAAAGGCCTCTACTGTCCAGCATGTGGAGAAAGAGATGGAACTGTAGGGCTTATAATTAACACACTCATTAAATTCCTCCTGAACAGAGATGGAAGCACAGGGTTACCAGAGGTGAACCAGATGCACTCTGTCTTGAAGTGACTCATTTATACAAACACCCATTACTGCTTCCATGACGCCACAGATGAGTGGAGTTAACTCCAGAGGGCTGAGATGTACAGCCCTGCTTTGCTACTGCATTCCAATGCAATCTAAAGCCTGCTTTTCTCATATTGTCCCCACGCATCTTTCCGTGATGAAATACAGCTTTCAAGAAACAGTCAGAATTTTACCCCTACAATACTTGTTCCACTGCACCGCTCATGAACAGAAAGTAAAACTTTAAAATGTGATCGATTTTTCACACAGCTCTTATGTATTGTATAATCCACCAGCTACACTGTTTGAGCTACAGATTTCTGTAGAGAAGAAACCACCAATTAAGTGGAAGTGTCCCTTAAGGTGGATGATACCTTGAAATATGTTTCCACTAACAAACTTTAAAATTGCAGCTTGGGCTCAGATTTTCTTTGTGACAGGCTAAGCATAGTACCTTCCCTTATCTACCTGGCTGAATGTTTTCTTTCTTTTTTTTGTTCTTAATCTTATGCTGCATATATGGGTATCCACCCTCTGTGAACACTCATCATCAGATAATGCTAGGTTGCTATGGCGATTGCTTAAAAAAGGGAAAAAAAGAAATCTAGAAGCTAAATTGTGAAGAAGCCTGAGGCTAGAAGATGAGCAAATGACCAATACTTAAAATGAAACTTAAGTACCAAACCAAACCTAAACAAACAAAATAAACAAAAATACCCTGTAATAATGATTTCGTATTTATCCAAGCAGGTATTTTTTTTTCCAAGATCTAAAAAAGAGGGATGAAATTACCCTCATGAAATTACCCTCATGTAACAAAAAGCAATATAAATCACAAGAATATTAAATAAGATGCTTAAGGCCAAATGGGGTCATTGCTGATACCTGAACTCAATCATTCTACTGTTTCAAATAAAGATGTAATGTATTAAACCCTTATACTTGACAAAAACTTGCATCTACAGAGACACCCACAGTTCAGTTTATTAGGTAGTGAATATTTATATACTCACACAATCTCCAAAAGAATCGCAAAATCAAATATCTGATCAAAGCCAGCATTTAAGGCTTTACAATCCCCCCAAACTACAGCTTAAATTGTCACAGAGATGCTTCCCTCAGAGAAACTGAAAAACACAACATGCATTGGAGTACCTGCATTCCCTAGATACCCCTTCATCAACTACCGTGTGTCTCTGTAACTCCATCTGCCCTACTACTGCTAGGAGGCAGATGACTGAAATCCTCTGATAGCTTCTTAGGAAGAGTTTAGAGTCCCACAGTGTTCAAAATAAATTAGTGAAACTTCAGAGCAGCAAGTTTCTACTCAAAGAAAGGGGAAAATAAGCTGAAGTTGGGACTAAGTCCTAATTCACCAACATAAAATACAGCATCAGCATCCCCTCGGGGAACCCTATGGCTTTAAAGAATTTCCAACAGTTAAAACAATCACTTAAAAACTTATGTTTCAAGCTAGCTGGCTCCCTGTAAGTGGAATAATTAATACTCTACAAAAATCAACCACAGAAATAGTTACCAGGAGCAGCACCTACTTCTAATATTCTATTATTGTTTTGGCCAAACATTCCCTGTTGCTACATGAACTTTCAGAAGCACATATATCTTCGGATGTGTATGGCATTAGCTTGATGGATTATTTAAGGAAGACAGGCACAACTGAAAAGAGCTCTGTGGACATGCTTGGGAAACTATTGCCTGACTAAAAACTTCATTTTTGGCCTCATTTCTGCCCAGATCTCTTTGCCAAAGGAGATAACTATCTGTCATGCTAGCATCTTATACGCTGCTCAGAGATTTAGTTTCAGTGGATTTGATCATTTCACCAACATTATTGCCATTCCAGAGGTTCATCCACTGAGATACATCGATGCTGGCAGCATGCAATGAGCACACCACTGCCTGAAATTTGTACCAAAAGATCAAAACACTTTTAATGTTTTGCAACTACTGGATTTTCTAGTACAGTTTTACTCCTTATTCATAAGTTTATTCAACAGCACTTGTTATTCAGCAGATGGAGAACTTGCAATAGCTTTCACTACATCATTCTCTTTTCTTAATTAGCATTGGCTTCTTGGTCTCTTAAGATACATAACTTTCTTTTGATCCCTGACAAAGACCAGGTTGTAAGCTATACAAAACCTATATGATCACCTAAAAAATAATCATCTTCTCAATACTAGGATAACTTAGTACTAATTTAACCATGACATTCATATAAAATTGTGCCTATTCATGAGAATATTCAAACACAAGAATCTTCTCAGATACTGAGATGCCATGGAGATACCTCCTTCATTTAACCCGAAGGGAATCTAAACTTTAATAAAATGAAATAATCTAATCTGGAACATATTTAGACAAAATCTCTGGTAGGCAGTGCAATTATTGTCACTCTCCTAGTCATTTAACTTTAAAACCTAACAAAAAAAAAGTGAGGGTTTAAGTTTACGAATTTATCTGACTCAGAGAAATAACTATTTTCCTTCTCTGGTTACAAAAGGCAGAAACAGGGCAGCAGAGCAGGCAGAAGGAAGAAAAACCATTTGGCAATAAGCAGGTGATTACAAAGCCCATTACAATTCAGAGAACAAAAACAGCTTCAGCTACATTTTAAGTAGATGCCTCCAGGTACTTTGTGTAATTTACGGATAGCTGCAAGTCCAGAAGCATCTATGACAGCCACAGAATTCCATTCCTCTAATGAAGTTAACTAAAGGTATTTAAAAATGTCATCTCTGAATAAAAGCCATAATTTGTCTTGTGGATATTTACACATTTGAGATGAAGTGGCTGCACAATAGGAATTCTCAAGGTAATTACTTCCCACACATTTATACTCTAGCTCAAAGAGCTAGTACCTGCTGGTTTCCTTTCCTATAGAGAATTACTTGAAAGTTTTTGCATTCTCTCCTAGGGGTGAAATACAATAAGCATCTAGAGAGAACATCAATTTTCTTCACTTTTGTAATGTTTACAACTTCCCTGTAGTATTTATCAAGAAATATACAACTCCCCATAGTTAGAGCTGTGCAGGCTAACAGTAGGAATTCGTGGAGTTGATGGAGCTATTGATCATACAAACATTAAAATTGTATCTCCTGTAGTAAATGCCAATAAAACAGAGGTACATTAATCAGGAAATCAATATGCTTGTCAATAGAAAGGCTAACTTTGACAATGTAATGCAGCAGGCAGACCTACTGGATGGTGGACCGAAACACAAGTAACCCAGGTAGTGACCTTTTTGTTTGACTTCTGGCTGTGATAAAATACTGAATGAATAACTGGAATGTACAGAATGGAAAGAGGGAGTAAATGAGATAGTTGTTTAAATCATTCTCTAGAAACAAACTTTAAATTATTGCTACAGTGACCTTAGGTTTTTACTTAAAAGAAACAAGTATTAAAAAAAATAAGCTCCCTAAATAATAATAATAAAAAACATCCTAAAAAACAAAAGTGAAATAGAAAACTAATAAGCAAGCTCCAACCTTTTAGGCCATGTTTGTTTGTTTATTTTTTAAACTCTATATTTATAAGCAGCCTTTGTAGAATGCCAATTAAAATTATTTGATTCTTGAGGGGAAACAAATTCTAAATAATTTGTACCATTTTCTTTTTAAAGCATTAATACCATCCTTTAGTGAAACAGGCTCATCATTCATGCTTTCAAAGACTTAAATAACTCTTTTGAGTAGAAACTATGCTTCTGGTGTGAACTGTCCACTAGATTTGAAATAAAGGAACACAGTACCCTTGTTAAGAGCAGCATATTATTGTACCACCTTCTTTGCATGAGTTAACTGTAACTAGACCTTTGAATCATTGAGGGAAAGTTAGACCCTAGAAGTTGTTACAGATTAACTGAGTCATCCACTCTGAATGTTTCTCAGACTGAGCAAAAGGTTGCAAAAAGCTTTGGAAAAATATAGTCTTTTTTTTTTCACCCCATTTGCTAAAGTACACAAAATTACTGACCAAACACTTGAAAATTCATTTATGAAATACATAAATTTATAAGAGTTAATTGGGGAAGTTAATTTTCTGAGTTACGTTTAAACATCTGATGAAAATATATCCCTTAAACAACAGAAAACCAGGCAATAAATAGCAGGTTGTTAAAGCCAATTTTGTTTTGTTTTGTTGTCCTTGTTGTGCTTAACTTTTTACTACAATCTGGGAAGAAGAAGGGAAGAAAAAAGAAACAACTGCCTTAACTGAATCTGTGTAATAGTATCTAAAACAGTGTTCTACAGGGCAGACCAAACTTATAATTCATTTATTTTAAACATCTCACACTGAGACAAAATTGGTTTTCAATCCTACAAATTCCATATACAGAATTGTAGACTGTCCACTTTATCCTGTATTACTACTAAATTAATTGGTTAAATAAAGACCAAAAAACTGCTAGGAAGTAAGAAAATAAAATAATAATAATAATAATAAAAGAGTGTTTGGGTGTTGATTCTGTCCATCAAATTTCAGATAAATTACTAAGCTTCTAGCAGTGGGTTATTTGTTTTGAGGAAAGTTAAGAGAAGAAGGAGATCTGTTCACTTAATAGCTATATAGGACTGAATGCATAAAAAAGGCAAATCCACATAATATTAAATAAGATATACGTTTTGCTTAGTGCATTAGCTGTATCCAAAAAGAAAGGCAAAAGAAATGAAATTTTAAAATGTTTTGGACTATCCAACACAAGCAAAACCTGCTAGAAAAGTAAGAATGTAAGGAATACATATAAACAAACTTAGTAGACAGGTCACTAATGTGGTACCCAATACACACAAGGAAATGTTAATAATAATATTAATATCATATGAGTCATCAACATATACAACCTGCCATTTCAAAGAGAGAACAAAAAAAAAAAAAAAAAGTCTTATCTTGGACCCTTGATTTACTTCTTATTTCAAGAACTCCGACTGGAAGGAAAAAAAAAAGTAAAAAAGAAACAAAAGCTGTGGCTTAATTGTAGGATTACTTTCATATGTGCATTGAAATAAAAACTCATTTGATACTATCCAAATTATGTAGGAATTCTACAATATAATCTGACATGCTGTAAATAAATGGTAGAGGGTGGTGAAGATTAAATTCTTAAAATGGTCATCATCTCTAAACTTTCTTTTCCTAAATTCTAAAACAAATTGTTTTGTTTCTCACAACTCTTTTTTTCTCTCTTTAGCTATGTCCCTTTTTTCTATTGCTGCTTTCGTGCTAAGTATTAACAGAGCCATATATGATACAACAGGCTAGGGAACTATATGTAGGGCAACTTTATTTGACTCTTTATGAACTTATCTAATCTTAGAATCATAAAATGACTTAGATTGGAAGGGACCTTAAAGATCTCCTAACTCCAACCCCCCTACCATGGGCTGGTTGCCACCCACTGGATCAGGCTGCCCAGGGCCGCATCCAACTTGTCTTCGAACATCTCCAGGAATGGGGCATCCACAGCTTTTCTGGGCAACCTGTTTCAGTGTCTCACCACCCCCGAGTAAAGAATTTCTGCCTAACATCTAATCTAAGTCTCCCCTCTTTTAGTTCAAAGCCATTCCATGTCCTATCACCTGTGCAAAAGTCTGTCCTCTTCCTGCTTGTAAACTCCTTTTAAGTATTGGAAGGCTGCAATGAGGTTTGCATTCTCCAAGCTAAACTCCCTCAACCTTTCTTAATAGGGGAGATGCTCCAGCCCTTTGATCTTTTTCATGTCCCTCTTCTGGACCTCCTCCAACAGCTCTGCATCTTTCCCGTACTGGGGACCCCAGGCCTGGACGCAATACTACAGGTGGGGCCTTACAAGGGTAGAGGGGGACGATCACCTCCCTCTCCATGTTAGCATCTAAGCCATCTTTAAGTACCAGAAATTTGTTGCTTGTATATTATGGTGCTTCATGTTCTTTTAGAGTGAAACCTGGAAAGTATTCAGACAATTCCACTTGAATAACTCTTAAGTAAAATGCTTGATTCAGCAATAAGTTATGACTTTGTAAAAGAAAGTGCTTGAAACATTTGCTCCTCTAGGTTCAAACAGACTTCATCAAAAGAAAGATTGACCTTGTAGCCTGACCTAGTTTGCCAGTTACGCTGGTGACTGCCCCAGTGCTGTTGGAATACAGAACAATTCCATGGCACTAGAAAGTGATCATTTAACAAAGATTAATGTCAACCATTGTGATAACTGCTCTCCTATATTGCCTACATTTTTATGTTGGTATGTGGAACTGTAAGGCCATGCAACTTCTATCCTCTCCATTATTTTATTGTTAGATAAGCTTCTCCACTTTTACTTTTGAATACCTCCTTTCATTTTCAATACAATTTCATTTACACCTGAAATATGTTAATTTTTGTTGAATATATATATGGAGCAGCAGTCACCATGCAATCTAGGTGCTATAAATTTATTTTTACACTTATTATATCCCTCTCACGTACACATACTGACCCAGTCACAGTGCAAAATTAGTATGTACTTCAGAACTGAAAATAGTCCTAGTTTTGGAAACCGAGTTAGATTGATTGATGGTGGAGAACCGAGGTTATAAACCTTTTTCTCATAACAGGTAATTATAAGCATATTTTTCACTTACCTCTCACTGTAAAAACATTGCTTCACAATCTAATTCAGCAGAAAGCCAACTACAATATAACCAGTTGATCAAAGCTTCAGTAAGTTTGGGGTATTGAGATCAGTAGACCCTAAAATCTTCTAGAAATCAGGGATATTTTGAAGAGGCTCACCATTCATCCATGTTTGTCCTAGCATCCCTACCGCTTCCTGTGAGTGCTTTGTCTTTAGAGTTTTGTTCACTGGAAACAACTAGACAGAGAACTCTCCATACAATGTCCATCAACCCACGACAATTTTAAGCTTCAGTCACAAACTTAACTAAAAATCATTTATTTTACTTAGCTATCCAAAATCATCTGCATTCCTCTTCAGAAAAGTAGTATATTAATTAAATTGCATGGAAGCACATCACATAGTAGAAAAAGAATTTAAGAAAAGATGATCAAAGAGGTCAGATTTCTAGGGCTAAACAGGAAAACACCTAGGGTAGTTTAGGAAGGAGAAAATTGTCTTATGTGAATGAATGAAAATTACAGGTATGTATGATATATGGATATCCTGTCCAGGAAAGAAAAGCACGGTAAGTAAAATATTTGAATACCAATTTCAGTTTTTGTTTTCTGCTACTCAAGCAAGTTTACAATGACTAAGGGGAGAAACAGAATTTCACCCTAGAGCAACAAAATATAAATTTCCTTCTTGTCCCCATTATCATCTTTCCCTCTTTCATTTCATAGTTTTAACTAACCATTAAAAAAAATCTGTCAAATTCATTTAATGATAACATGCACGACTTAATATGATGTATATTACTGAAATTGGATTGCGATATATTAATAATAATTTGAACATTTGCTCAGAATAGGAGACAATAAACATTACCACTTATAACTCTGCTTCCTTTAAAGGAACACAGCAACACGTTTGCTCAAAAATGTAGAAATCTCCTTCTACAAATTAGACCTGCTGTCACATCACATCATTGCTGGCAGGTAGATGTAGTAATTACCTGTAGAACATCCAAAGACTGTAGAATGAAGTCTTGCCTGTCAAAATTGTTCTTTTTGTTTATTTCTGTAAACTTATCAGTGTATACCACAAAAACATTCATACTACTTTAATAACTATCTGCCAACTGTAGTTATTGTCTCTGTCCTGCCACTAACCACAAAATGATCCGAGGCATTACATTATGATTTGTACGTTTTTTTCTTTTGGCGACAGTTTGAATTGATTCTTGAAAAAGAATCAGATTGGTTTTTTATTTCAGTGTAATTCAGGATTTGGTCTGAAATTTTCAGGATTATGCCTTCTCACAGTGCTTAAATGAAAACACGTGCCCTAAGGAAGAAAAATATTATGCAAATATATCAAAATACTATCCCCATTTTTATCTCCACTAGAGGACAGAGAGGTTTTACTAGAAAGTAAGTCATTTAGAGGCTGGCTTAAAACTTAATAATGACAAGGACACACATAATTCTTAACTGAGACAGGAGGTCTACAATGCTTGACACTGTAGAAATGCTTAGAAAAGGCTGTCTCAGTAAGGGGGAGAAATTATCTTCAATTTGTGTTTTGTATATGTAAAAAAATAAAGGAAACATCAGGGGACAACAAAGGCCACTAGGCTGGCAGAGAGTAAGACTAGACAGGGTATTTTCCCTACAGCAATGCAAGCTTCAGAGGGCCTGAGAAATGGGCCTCCTAATATCCCTCAACTCTTCCGATCTGACCAACCCACTGTCACACAACATTACAGCCTTTGCAGGACAGAAGCAATGTCTATTTTAGAAAATAATTGGCTTTCATTAACACATAAGAGGACATTACTTAAACCAAGAAACTCATCGTCACAAAGAACATTTTTTGGAGTTATTTTGACTCAAGTGGTTTTGCACCAAAATCAATTTTTTCCAAACTGGCTTAAATTCCTTACAGGACAGGTAAGAGCAGAGCTCTACAACTCATACCTCTTCATAAACTGAACTATCTTATATTTCAAAAATATGGATTAAAGGCAAATACAAGACTTATGCATGATATTTCCAAGTTTTACCTGCTTCCCTGAAACATTAAACATCTTTTAGAGAAGTGAGGAAGCTACAAATGAGAGAAACTGTACTCTCAAGTGATGAAAGAACATAACACTAAGATGTGAGGTTTTTGGTTTTTTTTTTTTTTAATACAAAAATACTGGCTTATACAGAATCTACAGAGAATGCAATATAATCATTTTCATCTACTGAAAATAAACACTCTTTGGCTGATTAAAGACCAAAGCAGTTATCTGCAAATGATTGCCTTAATTTATGCTGAATTTTGCCTCATCGCTATTCTGCACTGCATCTATAGCTTGAGAGGAAAAAGAAAACAAAAGTAGGAAATAGAAGATAAAAAGAGATCAGAAAGAAGAAAAGTAGTGTCACTTCTCTGCAATGGAGATGCTTTTCCCCAGGCCTTTTCTTCAAAACCATAGAGTTTGTTTTGCAGGAGAATTAGCTGAAATGAAGTTGCTGTAATACAATTGTCAAAAGACAGTCATTTAGTTAAAAACTTGAAAATCCTCTATGTTAATCAGCCAGTTTTATAACTTGAACACATTTTTGTTCAGGAAGTAGCAAAAAAACTTTTTCTGTTCAATTTGCATTCCGTTAAAATGCAAAAACAAGTCCTACATTGTACACATTTACATTGACACTGAAAACATTTTATTGCTTGCATTAGTAACTTCCTTACACTTTGGACCTAAGTTGTTGTAAGATCAGCTTCAAAGTAACTGAACACTCAGATTTAAAATTAAGATTTAACTCTTCCTGTACTTGCTTTTCATTGATATTTACCCAAATACTACTTGAACTTTTTCTCCTGTAGCTACATTCACCAGATGATTCAAACAGATAAACTGAGAGAATCTGTGAATGCATTTGCAGAGACTAAGTTCATGGATGCTTGCTTTAACATCATATGACCCTATGATCTATTGACATATTTTATGAACATTGAAAAACTGAGAATAATGTTTTATTTTAGATCGCTAAAAATTGGATAACTTATTATATAGTTCCTCACTATTCCTTCAGTCATATTAATGTGTTAAACCAAACAGGAATACAATAACAAAAGGTCCTTTTAAAAGAAGCAAAACAAAAAATCAATGTGTGTTATTATACTACTACATGTATATTAAGACGAGGTGTAAAAATGATAGGTTGGGAAAGACACATTCACAAGACAGCTGAAGTCTATTTTTCTAAAGTAGTAAAGACTTACATTTTAAAGGAAAAATGGTATCAACTACATACGCACGTTTTAGGAAGACCTCCATAAAATGTAATTTAAATATAAAATCAGAAGAAAAAAGTATATTAGTATCATTAGAAATTGGAAAAAAACCCTAAAGCAACATGGAATATATTCAAATGTTCTGCATGTGTATATATATATATATATATATATTCAAAACCATTCTGTTTGTTCAAATACGAAATTCTAAAAAGAAAAATGGGTATAAGGAATTTATTTCTGCAATCACTGTCATTCTGTCCTGCAGACAGAGAGGTCAGAGGAAACTGAGAAGACTTCCTGTAAATTCCAAAAAAAGTGGCTTTTTGCAGTTAGTTTTCTGAAAGAATAATTCCCATCATTTCAAACATGATTTGTATCTAATGCATACTTGATAAACTTCCCAGCCAGATACAGAAAGCTGCTTATTACAACATCAGAAGTGTTTAGGCCAGGTAGTGTACTCTAATTAAGAAACAAATGAAGTTACACAAAAGAGTTCCTAAACAGTTGTCCAAGCAAATTAAAAGAAGTTACGTACACCCCTTTGCTCTATCTACACTTCCACGTCAGATGCCATTGTGTCAGGCTGCCCCTCTGCTGCCATCTGTCACACAGCAACAAATGGAATGGAATATGGGTGGGAAGGTTCAACCTCTACTGCCATGCCACCAGCACCCGCCCCTGACATCATGGGCCAACATAATAAAATAGGAGGCACTACTTTCGGACGAGTCCGTGAAAAAAGAAAAATTACTTCGTTTAATCATACCCTTTCTACTTCACACTAGCTTACAAGCTTACGCAGAGTTTCAAGTTGGAAATGGAACAATATTTTCTGGCCTGTGGTACTGCAGAACAATCGTATTGTTTTACACAACCCTAATGGTAAATCAACCTATATCCTGCCAAAGATAACCTCAAATTTGATAAAGATTGGTGCAACTGCAGTCTTTAGTTTCACAGAAAACTGGTGTTCTGATCACTTTGTCACCTTATTTATAACATATTAACAAACCAGTGATTAACACATGCATTTGACATTAGCCACCATTCTCCTCTTGCATTTTAATGCCGAACAATCAAATAAAAGCATGGGTTTCAGCTCCCACTAAGAGGACAAGAGGCTTGTCAGTTACCGTGCATCTTTTCAGGTTCCGTTATCAACACAAGACCTGTTTTTCTGAGCATCTTTTAGTGATCCAAGTTCTGAATTAGCAACACTGACGCAGATTTTGTTTAATGTTGCTGTTGCCAAAAATTTTATAACTACATTTTGAAAGGGCAATTACTGCACATCTGTTGATTGATACTAAACTAACACCATCTCTGTGCAGTTTAAATACTGCATAACTGCTGCACCTGTTTCCAATTGAATTATTAACAGAACTGTCTATTACATTTATCTTTTCATTTGTGTACAAATTAAGGAGGGAACTGCATACAGTGGTTGTCTTTTTATCTTTGGCATTTTAACTTTTATAATTCTTCTTTTAAATTGTGTTCTTCTAAATTATTTTACTTCAAATATGAAGAATTTAGAGCATTGCAGAAAAAGACCCAATTGTGTTTACAATTTGCCTAAACTAAAACAGTTTGTTTTAGTTTCAAATTTACCAAAATATGTTAAATATATGCCTCATTTGTGATGCATTTCATTCAGATTACTACTTTGGTGCAAAATGATATAACTTGTATTCCATACTCTTAAAAACTATGAATGTTTCAACATTGTCCAAGTAGTAATGCTATACTTATTAACTTACATAGAATTTAATGAAATTAAGGCACTTCGTAACTTTGATTAAATAATGGTAGTATAACTAATTAAATTTATTTTGATCTATTAACAAGTGACTTAAATCATTACATTAATTTTTGGTAATGTTCCATCATGTTACCTAATCAAGCCTGTAGGTACTAGTAATTTGTTCAAACAAATAGCATTGCACATTCCCCTCATTTAACTTAATTTGTTAATTAAGTTGTTCTTATTATCTTAATCTTCAACAATGAAAATGGATATGTCAATCTCCCAGTTGTTCAAGTAAAATCCCTATAATCTTGTGACTTTGCCTCTTAATGGCTAGGTACGTTTAAAACCTCCAGAGTAGCCAAGTTAATTCTACTGTATAATAGTCACTGTTGTAAAATTTGACTTTTACTGCATTCCAATTCTCAGAACCAATTAGCACACTTTATGACTCCATTTGGAACAGCTCCAAGTTTACAACCATATCACTATACTTCATTATTACTTTATTTAAACAGCCTGACTCAGACCCTTGCTACTGTAAGGTGGTCTGCTATCAAGTTCTGGAAATATTGCATATATTAAACAGATGTCAACACTACAGATTTTTAATTAGCTGCTCTTACTTTGTAACATTTACTCAAGCTCCTGAGTCCTGGAACCATTTGGTGCCAGAGGGATAAAATGTCCTTCAAATTGGACAAGAGAGGCAAAGAGGTCATGGGAATGAAAATAATAAAAGGTCACAGTCAACTTTGAAAGTGGAATAGCTACAAGATACTTCAGGTAATAGCTCGACAGTGTAAATGTGGCACACAATAAAGAAGTCCACAGAAATCCTCCAGGGTTTGCTCTTGGTTTTCAAGCACTCAGAAACACAGAGATTTTGGTAAGTACCTTGACCTTGTAACTTGCAATCTGCTACTGTGGCAAATAAATAAATAAATAAATAGTTCTCATCAAGGTCCAAGGAAGTAGTCAGAAAAGCAGATGAAACATGCAGTAGAAGAGCACTGCACATCACCTACCTACAATTTTCCTCAACATAGCATTGTTTTTTTGCAGCGTTTCCTCATATGAATGCTACAGGGAAGAGAAAAACAGCATGTTTAGAGGCTAGGATGTGTTGCCATTTATTTACAGGATACTTTATAATATATACTTTATAATATAAATCTATTTGCTGCTCCGGTTTAGCTAAGCAACAGAAGGAAACCCGCTGGGAAGGATATCCACCTCTGAAAACTTTCTGTACTCACAGAAAACCTTTCTGCATTCACAGAAAACCTTTCTGCCTACTTCATGAATCTCTCCCTGCATTCAGCTTTCTGAAACAGCATTGCTCAGTGTCCCTGACACTTGGGGACTCAGCAAGACCTGTCTGATAAACTAACTCAACATTGTTCTTTCTATATTTTGATTTGATTGTGGTAGTCCAGTATAACTTCAGTATAACTTCTGTTGCAACATTTCAAAACTGTATAATTATTTCTAGGAAATGAAGTCCTAAGTTTGCCCTTTGGAAAAGAAATTTAATAAACAATTTTCTTGAGCTACATCAACATGAAAGATATGAAATATTGCATCAAGAAGTTGAAATGAAATGTTTCTATTTTTCCTACATTTTTTCTACAAACTACGCTTCTCAACTGCATTTTGTCAAGAAAATACAATGACATCCAGAAAGGAAGTAAATATTCAACAATTGAACTGCTTTAATTGAAAAACTTATGGGTGCCTAGGGGAAATTAAGCTAGTTACTGTTGTGTAGTGAGATAAAAGTCTGGATAATGAATGAGAAAGATACTAGAAGTTTGATTTCTGACCCATTGTTAAGGTAGCCAAGAAAAAAACATTTGTGAGATGGGAATTATATTGTCAAAATTATATATTTTTATTTATAAATAAATTGGATGTTATTTTTTACTGGCTGTCAGAAATGGCTATATTTGCTTTCACTGTGGAGGAGTTTACCTCTAGACACTATTAAAATGTACAGAAAATACTGAACATATCCACAGGGCACCTGCTAACAAAATACCTGGTTTTGCTTTATGATTCTTCCTTTTCTTTGAAAACAAAAGTAATAGCAATAATAAGAAGCTATATTTAACCTCAGCAGTCTAACTTTTGTCTTAGTTCAGGAAGAGTGAGTTGTGTCCTTATTCATCTAACATCCTGAGAGATA
Organism: Penelope pileata; assembly: GCA_013396635.1. NCBI lineage: Eukaryota > Metazoa > Chordata > Aves > Galliformes > Cracidae > Penelope > Penelope pileata. The sequence continues at coordinate 355,883 of WBMW01002239.1, forward strand.
GGAAAGAACAATGGTCTGCAAGGCAGGACCATCCCACATGCATTAAGATACCCCTTCTTCCTGCAGACTCATAGTGTAAAGCAGATAAAAATGGAAAGAACCTTATTAAAGAGTCTTTCATCTTTTAAAGAGTGCTGTAGGCAGTATGTGAGCTTAATAAAAGTCCCAGCTCCCCATAAGGGCCATGTGTTCTTTAAGGCACAATTCAGTCCCAGAGTTGGAAGCATACCTGCTGTATCTCTGCAGAACACAGAAGGATATATGTGCTCTATCAGATGTGCAGCACCTGAACAAGAATCCACATTCTCAGACCACTAAATAAGAGTAGTAGGAAAGATCAACACTGAAGAGAGGACAGGCAATAGCATCACGGAAAAGAGGCCATGTCATGGTGGCCTCTTAAAGGCATGTGCCAGGATGCAAACAGCCACCTCCTCTAAAGTGATAAAGCGTTAGTTCCTTTCCCTGCAGAGGAAGCAAACTGCAGCTCAGCAGAAAATAAATGAAATCAAAATACACCAGTAGAAGGCTCTATGAAGTTCATAAGTGCCACATGGATTTTCAAATGGTCTTTGTCCCCTGTTTTTTTTCTTTGTTTTAATCTTCATTCCAGACCATGTAAATTTTGCTTCAAGTTTCAAACTTTCATTTTGATAGACCTGCACAGTTTTACTGAATATATTTCAAAGGACTAACACAGTACTGCTAAGCTTTTAAACACATCATGATCCTCAAAAGCTAAAACTTCACTCTTATTTTTAATCTGATTTCTTAAGTCAATAAATTTAACACAAACATGCCAGGTTTTTGCTTGTTTGTTTTTACCTGTCACTTTCTCATAACAAATACATTTCCAACTAAACAATACATTATTATTATTATTATTATTTAAATCAAACCTGAATATGACAGATGTTTTCAAGAGAATCAAATGACTACTAGCACTGTGGAAAACTAGTAGCCTGAAAGTCAAGTGACAAGCCAAGAACCTTCTGCAGGAAAAATCTTGATGTGTGAGTACAACGCTGTCGGACCAGATAACTTACATAGAAGAAACTTCACCATTATACAAACGTGAGTAAAAGTTGGAAACAAACCAATCTATTGTGAGACACTGATACACTGGAATTTAGGGTAATTCTTACTGCTGACAGAGTTCTTTTTTTCTTTTTAATCTAAACTGCTTTTTTATACTAAAGCTCTGATACCAACAACACCTTCACAGAAGCACTATTCAGGCCCCTCCCTACTTATGTTACTTTACTTTAATGGACAATATAGCTATTTTAGAAATCTTTTAAAATTTGGAGGAACACATGAAATTTCAAATAAGGCATTAAAAATCAAGAAGATTAGCACTTCTCAAAATTGTAACCATTAGATTCTATGGAATAAGTTTCTACTTTCTTTTTTTTCAGTATAGTTTTCCACTTTCCTAAGGAAAATCAAGTATGTACCAAATTTTTAATTTGTTACAAATATTGCAAAGATTTGGAAAAAAACGCACAATATAGCAGAATACCAACTGGTTTGCTCTCTTTGTAAGTATGAAAAAAAAATAAAATGAAATCACTGTTTTAAACCAAGCAGTCCCAAAGAAATCAATACATTATGCATGTAACCTGATGATTAAAAAAAAAAAATTAAGTGAATGTAGAGTAAATCTAATGTCTTTTATAACACATATACTTTTGTGAAATCTAATAATGTTTTGCTTGCAGATATATACTTACATATTTTAGCAGTAACATCTGTTTTCAGATCTTCCCTCCCACTTCCAACACACATTATAAATGCATCAGTTCCAAACTAACCTTCCACCTTGGGAATTTAATGTATCAGCAGTCCAACTTCATAACTCTATGTATATGCAACTTTTATTTATTTTTGTCCCTCAGATTTATGTGTTTCTGAAATACAGCGACAGTAACACACCATCTTTTTTTCTACCAGGAAAATTGGAATTTATGAAAAAAGGAGAAAAAAACAAAAACAAAAAAACAGGTCAACTACAACCTTTTGGTTGAAAAATACGTAATGTAAAATTGGCAAGGCAGCCCTGGGGAAAGCTAGGGGGAGATTCAGGAAGTAGGCCAACACAGAAAAGTATGTGTACCTCCTATAGATGGTAAAAGGCTCATGTAGCACATAAGGTAGGTATAAAAAGATCAAACGGTAAAAAGCAATTAACCCCCTGGCACTGGGAATTGGGATTTCCTGACACCAACTGCTAATGCTGGCCTTAAGGGGTTATAAGATCAAAAAATAATAAGCCAAGCCCTGAAATAAAAGCTATCAGTTTAGACAGTGAGAGAAGGCATTTCAAGCATATTCTGGGCTGACAGAGTTGTATGGTACAAGAGGAAGGGCATAGAGGAGAAATACCCTGAAAGACAAACGGTAAAAATAGTTTTCCAGATTTGGCCTCAAACAGATTTCTTTCAACCCATCTTCCTCCTCTTTCTGAATTGAACACAATGTTTTGCCTTATGCACCTCTGATCTATGACTTCATCTAGCTCTTCTCTGATACAGAGATTTACCTTTCTTTTTCTAAGCAAGTTCCCTCTCATAATTAACTTCTGAACATTGTCCGTATTAACTGGAGGTGGTTTACTTAATTGCCTTAAGCATTATGCCACAGGCAGGGCCACCAACCTCCAGATCTGGTACCAGATCAGGTTGCCCAGGACCCCATCCAACCTGGTCTTGAACACGTCCAGGGTCACAGCATCCACAACCTCTCCGGGCAGCCTGTTCCAGCACCTCACCAGTCTCTTGGTAAAGAACTTCCCCCTGATGTCTAATCTAAACCTTCCCTTCTCCAGCTTAAAACCATTCCCCCTTGTCCTATCACCGTCTACCCTTTCGAAAAGTTGGTTCCCCTCCTGTTTATAATCTCCTTTTAAATACTGGAAGGCTGCAATGAAGTCCCCCTGCAGCCGCAGAACCTACACTTATTCACTAATAGTCTGTTTACATATTTGCCAATTTTTAGATGTAAGTTGCTGCAGAAATATTAGGCATTTTGTGTAAAATAATTACTGTTTCTTCATACTGGTTGATCATTTGCAATATGGAAACCTTATACACACAAGATAAAGCTGACAGTTTTTTCTTTATTGCAAACTAAACATCCAGAAGCTGTCATATAAGTGTTGACCTTATCACGCATCTTCAATTTGTGTAAACATTCCTAGCCTTTTTGAAATTAATGAAACTTCATTGATTTCTACTAGTTGAAAATCCAACATGGTTGGATTCAAATACCTGTAATATGTATCTGTATGACTCAATCTCATAACAGATTGAAAAGATATGAGGAAAATAAGCTTCAATATAAACCTTTGTAATTTCAGTGAAATTTTGTTTCAAACTGGTTTAGGTAACTACAGGACATAAAATCAGGTTGAATTTGAGATACAATCGACTTCTAAACAGCATGACAAACATAGCGTGTCCATTCAGATGTCACTGCATTGGTGATAAGATGATAAAAGGGGCTTTGGTCTGGCATCGTGCACTGTGGCAATGATCTCATGCTTATATCTGAAGTTTTGAAAAAGGTTAATGATATGGATCACCCACACAAACTCGGCCCTTGCATTGTTTTTTATTTTCTTAAAAACTTATTATTATTATTACAAGGAGAAGCAAGTTTGGAATTTTAAAAAAATTCATTGGTAGATGAAACACTTCTATCAAACAAGGATGCTAATGTGGTATCAATACAATGTTTTTAAGTAAATACTTGAAGACTTAATCTGCAGAATAAAAATAAGCAGAAAAATCCCTGATCCAATCTTGAAATTGATTTGTCAAAAGAACAGATACTATTTCATTCAAGTACATAAAAAATATAGACCTAGTAATGTGATTTTGAAAGAAATAGATAAAACTTCTATGAACTGAAAAATTCTATTTTGAGAGCCATGCATTTTTTCTGGTCAATTCCACTCAAAACCTGTTTTATGACCTGCTTGTTCTTCTAATTAAGAACCTTTGTAATTCTAAACTAACTTTATACCTTGAGAATTCAGAGCTGTTTCTTCTTGTGCCAACATTATTCTTCAGCTTAAATAGTTCTTTTTCCTCCCTGGTATTTCCCTGCATAACATCTGTACATAAAGTAATCACATCCCTTTTTAACCTTTGCCTTCTAGAACTAAATAAGTCAAGCTCACTTACTCCCTGTCCTTTCCCCCAGATAGTCTGCAGCCACTCTACTTTCAATTAATCTTCAACATGATTGACTAGAATAGCTCACACTAGTAGAGATTACATCTCATAAAGGCCTTTAACAAGGAGATTGATACTTCAAGTAAAGATATGAAGTGCTTCTCTAACACACGGATCCTGAAATGGATCCCTGAGGAACACTTGTCACCAGTTGCCTCTCCCAAAGGCAGTACTGAGCTAGCATTTTACATTCCTTTTAAGCACTTCACAAAAAGATTCTCTCAATGCAACATCATATCCAATTCTTCACCGTACTCCAGAAAGTTAAGATCTTTTGTTTTCCTATACTTCTATAATGAACTCTAAAAGAAATTGTTTCCTCCTAGGTCAAAAACTGTAAGATGAAAAAATGTGTTTGATAAAATATTAAGAAGTGTCAGGATTATTATCAAGATCCTACCACTCTTCACAGTATTTCTTCTCCAAACCGTATTTGAGATGTTAAGAGTTATGAAAAACTGACCTTCTACGGCCTGAGAATATAGTGTGATTCCTTTCAAGATCAATTAAAATTGTGCCATTAACATACAAGCTCCACCTGTGGGTTGCCTCCAATTAAAGCTTCTGTTCTGAATTTAACAGCTTCCTAGGAAGCAAGGGAAGAAGACAAAAGGAGAACATCATGCAGTAAAGGATCAAATAAAGCTTAAAATATGTAAAGACACAGATTTTAAAAATATGTAAAACTTATTTGAAGCTCCTCCAACATTTCTTTCTGAAAGCCTGCCTGGAACTAATTTCTTTAATATTTATGTTTTTCAATTGTGTTATTTAAAACACTGATCTTACATAATGCGAAACAGCTTTTCAGTGAATATTTTAGCGTCTGTTTTGTAGTAGTTAATTACATTTAAAAAAAAGCACACTGATTCCATTACTTAAAAAGCAGATATTTGCTCTTCAGCCATTCCCTTAGGGGTACACAGTGGCCTGCATGATATTGATTTTAAACTCTATGGACCAAGTGTTCCTGAATGTATGTACAAATTGAACATAAAGCTGCATAAACCATTCTTGCATTTCAGATGCAAGTTTGGGAGGATGCTCTGTGAGCCAATGGATTCATATGTGAAGATTGTAGTTTTGCTCCTGAAAGTATCCACTAGACATTTATCCATCCATGCTTGGTCTTTGATTTTTTCACCCTTTAAAAAATTATTATAGTAATAGAAAATTGTCCAGCTAAAGTTCTCATTCTTATAGGTGCCTGCTACACCCATGATCTCCCCTTGCTGTTCACCTTCACTGCCCAAAACGTTTCAAATCACACACAATCATACTCTTTTCTAGCACATTTAATGTACACACTATATACTAAAGATTAGTAGAGTAATGCCTGTTGTGTATATTAAAGCACGTCTATCCAAAGCAGCGTGATGAGTTAAAGAAAATCCTAAGTTCAATCACACACAAATTCAAACACTGAATTGTTTCTGTCACTTAGACTGCATGGCTAAAAGGATAACTTCTGCCTGATAAATTACTTTTCTCCTCCTCAAACATTCTCTACTTTTGAAATCATTTCTGCAGACTGTCAGAGGACACTGATGTTGCCACATCAGGAGATGAGTAACCCTTATTCTGCCATACTTAAAGGCCTTCCTGAAAGAATGTTTTGAACAGAATTCTAAGTGCTCTGAACCATTCTCTAAAGGAGAGCCCTTTTGTTTCCCCACTATGACTATAGATACTTATGTAAATGCTATCCACAGCTACTACTGAAAGACTTTTCCTCCATAATTTACAGCTAAAAATAAGTAGGATAAAGACCTCACTACAAGGTTAAGTAACTGCAGCCTACAAACTGTGATGAGATCTTGGCTGATGAGAAAAAAATCCTTTGAGAAGATGATCATAAAAGCAACAGAAGGTAAGTCAAAGCTTGTCTTCTTACATGCTGGCTTAAAAACAAAACTAAACAAAATTCTTTTTAATTTCATTATTGCTAGTTAACAAACAAGATAGAGAAAGATTAGAAATTCCAGCTTTGGAAACTAAGACCGTTCTATAAATCACTGACAGAATTTACCACTGTGAATCACTCTAATGTTTGTTTTTTTCTTTTTATTTTCCTCTCCCCTCCCTGCCCATCAATTTGCTTTACTTATAGCGCATGCAATTTTCTCCTGAGTTTCATAATTCTGTAAAGTTTTGTATTCTGAAATATTTCTCTTTCCCTGCCAAGAGCTCTTCATTTCCTGGCTTTTAGCTCCTTCGTCTGCTCGGGGTGGTGGATAATTAGAAGACACGCTGCCCTTGAAAAATATTTGTCATGTGTAATTTTAACTATGTAATCACAAAATAAAGAAAATGTATTACCAGTTTCTAATGTGAGGCTGTTGAATCAGCAATTCTTAAGTTTTAGCCTAGAATGAATAAATCTAATTGCAAAGTATAGCTTGGCAGAGATCAATTTCACAGATAACATTAATCTGATTTCATATATTTTTCACAATTATATTGGAATTTCTATAGACAATTCAGAAGAGAGCACCCACGAGTATCTATTTCAAACATATTTTGTTTATATCTGTATTCTATAGAAAGGAATTCACCTCCTACAGTTATCCCAATGCAAAATGACAGCTACAATTATACAAAAATTACAGCAGGATACAGTCTGAAAATCAGCCAAATGTCTGTTTAAAACTGAATGAATGCTTTGGAACTGTGGTATCCTTCAGCTGGGGCTCTTTCAACCACACAGAGCAATGGCTCATATAAATGCAAAGCGGGTGTGAGAAACAGGCAGCATGGCTTCCCCAATCTAATGGTATTAACCATCTGACCCAGTATTGGCAGGATGCATCTCCAGAATGTCACCACTCTGCCTAGCAGAGACCAAGGACCAGGGAATGTATTGTGAAAGGTAAAGGAGCAAAATAAAAAGTATGTAATGAAGTCCTCCATGCTCCTAGGGAAAGAAATCTATTGCGCTAAAACTTTTAAAGCTTTTTTTTTTTTCCCCCTGTTTTAAACAGCTGCCTTTTTACATAAAGGAATCGGGAGGACAAAGTCTACACACACCCTGTAAAATCTGTTTGAAAAGCCTTACAATTTCTACAAAGAGGCTTCCTGCAGCCCTTTGAGAAGGCAAACAGTGCTTTTAAGTGCCACATTCTTATTCTTTTCAAGATGTAGACAAAATCCAGGTTTGATGGAGAACATCCCCTGCATGCACTAGTTTTACAAGGGAAGTTGAGATAAATTTATCTCACTGATAGCACCAGGAGTAAGCAATGGACAGGAAAATATATGTCACACAATCTCATCACAGTAAAGCAAAGAACATCTGCAGAACGAGAACAGTGTCAGACAGAAATACGCTTTAGGAAAGATCATTAACAGAAATTAGTTCCATAGTACAGTAGTCATATAAGCTTCTTACCGACTAAAACTATCTTATACAGATGCTCACAAGGTCAACGTGAATAAACACTTTATTAACACCCCCAATAAGGATATTTTCTTCAGTTAGTATCTAATGTACCAAGCTTTCATCTCTGACCTCACTGAGATCAATGAGTGTCCTTATAAGTACAGAACTTTTCATTGTAACCCAGGTTTCTTTGAAGGATTCCATTGCTGCTAGTGGAAACTTTTTAGATATGAAGATACAGTAACAGACAGCTCATATCTAAATACATGTGACCATTACAGCAGCACTCACAGCTAAATACATTGGACACTATTTTATATGCCAATTGCACTTGAGAAATCCTGATTATGGTCTTCAATAGTGCAACATTACAAGACGTATTGAAAATATTTACTCATTTCAATTCCTTCCAGAGGGACAGTGTAGGTCGTGCAGGCTAAACTCAAGTGGGCAGCTAGCTATTCAGAAAGGCATAGAAACTATTACATCACGTATCCAAAAAGCACATGAAACTCCGTGTGGTCTACTAGGAATCTGAATGAGAACTAAGGCATGGGTTCAACAAGGTAATTCGTGATTGTTGGCCTTACGTTGTTGTAAGTTAAATCCACAAACAAATTTCTACTTTTTACTTTTTTCATCTGGGAGTTGGACTGTACTTAAATTTGAGCTTAAATGGAGAGGATTATTGCTATCTCATTACAGGATGAAATTCACTGACAGCTGTCTTCTGCACAATTCTTAATGTGCATTTCATATGAGCATATCTTCAAGCCTTTCAGTTTTTTTTAAAGTAATACACATTTGACATGTAAACTTTCACTTACATTCAGTTCCACTGAGCTTTCCATCTGCCTCCACCCTGACTTTCTTTGAAAAATTATAAATCATTTCCTTTACTGTTCTCCAAAAAATACATGAAACAGCTTAACATGGTTATACACCTGTATTTGCAACTGGAGAAAGTAAACCAAAAAAAAAAAATTATTTGAAAAAATGTTTGCAGAGGAACAGTAGGCTGATCTCTGCCACTGTTATGTGTTTTATCTGACAGAATCATGAGGCAGAACAAGATATCATAGAAGGTGACGGATTAAGAGTTTTTTTAACTGGTTTTAAATTCAATAATATTTTCCTAAGAAGCCAAAAATAGACTTCATCTGCTAGTCCTGGTGGCACAGTTATCCAAATTTGAAATCAAAGACTATTGACATATGAAAATACATCATATCAAGAGGTAACTATGCTTTTTCAAACATGTTTATTTCCAGCCTGTATTTCTATGTTATGTAAAGCAAGTTATCCACTATCTGATTAATCTTTGAGACCCAATTCTTGTTTTAGCTCTAAGGAAGACATTTTTGAGGACATTTTCTTAACTGATTAAGGTAAATATGATGTATGGCATTAATCTAACAAGACATGGAATTATTTTAGGCATGCAGGAAATGAAAGTCTATTTCCAAATGTATCAAAAATGCATGCGGGTTAAAATTTGTACAAAACTCACCTTGGAGAAAGCTCAGAATCAGTTACTCATCTGATCTGGGAATATGAAATGAGTCTTCAATGAGTTATTAGAATACTTTCCTGAAAATTTTACAGACATAAGCAAAGCACTCCAGGCAGAATATTAAACAAAAACACTCTAAACTTCCTTAAAGCATAGGTAACACTCTTACAAAAGCATTTAGTTGTGTGAAATCTCAATATTCTTACTGTTATTTAGAGCCATCTGGAATTAATTCTGCATATTATAGTGGAAATTATCTGCAAAGAACGTATTTTGATTTGTATATACCACAAAGGTTTTGAAAGTGATGGGAATTATCCTTCACACAACACTTTGTTTGTTTCTATTATTTTGTCTCTAAGCCTGGACCAGCTTGGGGAAATCTAAAATCCTGAAAAGTGAAATTCATCGTTCATGTAGTAGTAAATTCATTCTGCTTTCATGATGGATCATATAATAGCAACTGTTACTACATGAAAATTTCTCTACTATTCAAAAAGCTACCATGTAAAGAGTCCACTAGCTAGAGTTGACCTAGGCTTTAGAAGGAAAATGTGTGATCTGGCTTGTTGAGAAACTTGCATGAACAAACTTCAGACCTTGCTAAATGAAGATTCTTTCAAAGATTTAGCAAAACCAAGCACACACAAAAAGAAAAATCATTTTAAAATCCCATCTTTCCAGAATGTTCACACTTACATGATCCCACAAGAGAACAAAGTGATTACAATCGAAAAAAAAGCCAGAAATTCATGGACATTAACATTATGTTCTGTATTTATATAGGTAAAACATATTCAACAGCGCACAGAAACTGAATCTCATTATGAGTATTTGGATTATTTTGATCGGTCTGTATTTACTTCAAAGGTTATTGAGAACATCAGTGGATGCAGAAAACTAAATATCCAGAAAAATTAAGTGAATTTCCCCATCCATTTCTCTGGGAGCGTATGTTAGCACACGTCCACACATACAGAATTCAATGTAAAATGGTGATCTCATAGAATCATAGAAACACTAGGTTGGAAAGGACCTACAGGATCATCTAGTCCAACCATCCTCCTATCACCATCCCTACCCACTAAGCTACTAAATCATATCCCTTAGCACCTCATCCAGACGCTTCTTGAACAGCGCTAGGGACGGTGACTCTACCATCTTCCTAGGCAGGCCATTCCAGTGCCTGACCACTCTCTCAGAGAAAAAGTTTTTCCTCATATCCTATCTAAATCTTCCCTGGCACAACTTGTGGCCATTCCCTCTCATCCTGTCATCAGTTATCTGGGAGAAAAGGCCGACCCCCTCCTCACCACAACCTCCCTTCAGGAAGTTGTAGAGTGCGATGAGGTCTCCCCTGAGCCTCCTCTTCTCCAGACTAAACAATCCCAGCTCCCTCAGCCGCTCCTCATAAGACTTGTGCTCTAGACCCCTCACCAGTTTTGTTGCCCTTCTCTGAACACGTTCCAGGGCATCAATGTCTTTCTTGTAGCGAGGGGCCCAAAGCTGAACGCATGGTGATCTCAAGTGCGTTGAATTAAAAGCCATATATTCCCAGTTCCCCATCTTATACTGAAATACACTATTTTCTTTACTGGGAAACCACTGTCAAAATTTAATACAGAATCTTTGAGTAGTACTTGCTTTCATGCAGCTCTTCAAACCTTCTATCTCAATAGCAAGTGAACCCCTCTCAAGAAAGTGTTTTCAGTAAGTGGTATCAAGTGGGCCAAAATACCCATCGACCCTGAAAACAAGAAAACTTTTTCAGTCCAAAAATACCAAAACAACAGACACTTCAAATGATGTAGTTTATATTCTCTAATAGTCTTAGAGTGAATAGGATTCAGATAATCTGTAAAACCCTCAAACCATTATAATTTAGCGAACGAAACAACTCCATTGTCAGATACAATACCGCAGAAGCGCTGTATATGCAGCTTCTTCACAGCAGTCAAGAGACTTCTGAAATGCTCTCAGGAATGTAACCTCCACAAAAGTTCTCAAGGCAAAGACATTGTCTATATTCTTTGTGCAGAACACAATAACATGAAAAAAATACTTCTGAAGAGTTACGATAGTAATTTAAAAACAACGTATTTTAAAAAAAATCTTTAGAGATCTGTACTATAAAAGATTACTCGATTAAGTAGGTCTTGAAGACTTAAGTAGGACAGACAATAAAGGCCTGGTCAATAATTTATATTCTACATTACCAAAATGCAAGAAAACAATTTAATGGGTCAAAACAAGCAAACAAAAAAACCTGCCGTCCCTTACCACTAATCAGCGGAACTGAAAAGCCTTTACACACAAATGGAAGGAGTAATCATCCTTCTTGCAGAGAATTGTGGTATCAAATCTTGAACTTTTTTTTATTCCCCCCTCCCAATCCCTCACACACCTCCTATCTACCTCTTACTACTAATCTGTTTATAGAAAGCATTCATATTAACATACACACACTTCCTCCAGCTTAAGTCAATCTTTCATCTTTTCTCATAAAATCAGCTCTCCCTTTCCTTGAAAATTCTTGCAACTAAACTTCTACCTGTTCCCTCCGCCCACGTATTCAAATTGGAATGAGTTGTTTTGAACACAGATTATCAGACTTACAGAATATCCCAGTAAACGTCTCACGGTCCTTGCAAAATAAATACATTTGCCACTTTACTGAAAATATTCATATGACAAATGCCTATTTTCATTTCTTTCTTTCTTTTTTTTCTTTTTTTCCCCCTCCTGAGCAATCAGTTACAACCATCTTTCCTTCTCAGTGGATTAGGTTTTGTGGTACTATTGTGGCATGGAACACAACCCAGTTAGGGAATATGCAGGTCATATTTCACAGCCAGACATATGGATGGAATCAAAAGTGTATCATTATGCCAACTGCAAGCTCTAAATAAAAGCATAAAAGTGATATAACTCTGAAAAATGGTGAGCAGGATCTAGATGTTAAGTAGCACATGGAAACCTTTCAGAATATTGCAGGATTGCGTCCTGAGCTTAAAAAAGGATCTCTCTGCTCTCAGATCAAATTCTTCAGGCTTCTAGCAATTGCTAGTCATTTAGAATTGTGATCAGGAATATCCCTTTACTTGGGAAAAAGAACAAGCAAACAAACAAACAAAAAAAACACAGACAAAAAAAATAAAAAATCACACTTTCCTACTAAAATGGTATACAATCATGTAAAAAATGATACCATAACTAAACTAATGACAGACCAGAGATTGAACTTGATCTAAAGGAATTACAGCTGGTTACCTCATGACATTTCTCAAAGCATGCAACTGAGGACACTGCAAAAAGTCTGCTGAGAAAGGAAAATATTATCACACTCCTGAAAATCACTGACAACCAAGCTGGCCTGGTTATAAACCATATGGCAGGCATCAACTGTGGTTGAGAGCAACTTAACCATTGGTGTTACATGGAGCTCATACTCTTGGCAACAGGGAAGACAAATGGTTTCTTGTCTTGTCAGAGAAATCTATAGTGTACAAGGAGTTCTACTCAAATCTGTTCAAAGCATTTCTGATTTAATTGATGTTGGCCTATGTGTCAGTTTTTCTCAGGATCATTTTATTGTATCAGTGATAAAGATTTATTGTAGCTTATTAATTAGCTTTGGTTTTATACAGTTTAGTCTGAGATTTTTAATTATAGCATGTTCAAGTAGTATGACATAGAGTTCCTTGCTCTGTAGACAGAACAAAGGCTGTATTATTACCACTGTCGATTCTGACTTACAGGGCAGGTGGTACAAACAATATTTGAACTGGGAGAAAACACAGGTATTAAGAAATGCTCAGACCAAACCAAGGCTTTGAATCCTTCACGCTAGCAAGCAGTACAAACAATGAAATAAAAAGATAGCACAGAGTACTCTGGGTCATCACCTCATGTTGTAATGATAACCTTCTGAAATCTTAGGCGCAATATTGATTTTAAAGTAGCTTCCAACAGGACATAAAATTCTTTTCAAATCCTAGACTGTTACACCACACCATTTATTTTTAAAGAGCAAAATCACGACACATTTCCTTTAGTTGTGTTACGATCTTAGGAAAACACTGTGTATTTGGTTACAGAGCGTGGCAGAAAATTATACAAAGGTATTCTTTGTTATTATTTCTCAGAATGACACTTGAGCTGTACAGTCTGGAGAAGAAGAGGCCAAAAGGCGACCTCACTGCTCTCTGCAGCTCCATGAGGAGGTGAAGCACAGAGGGAGGTGCTGGGCTCTTTCCCTGGCCATTGAGGACAGGATGCGTGGGAACAGCATAGAGCTGCACCAGGGAGGTTCACACTGGGCAGTAGAATTACCCTCTTCAACCTGAGGGTGGTCAGACACTGGAACAGGCTTCCTAGAGAGGTTGTTGATGCACCAGGCCTGTCAGCGTTCAAGGGGCGTTTGGACAATGTCTGCAATGACATGCTTCAACTTTTTGTTAGCCCTGGAGTAGTCAGACAATTTGATTAGATGATCTTTGAAGGTCCCTTCCAACTGAACTACGCTATTCTATTCAGGTTTTTCAGTAATCTCTGTTTAACTAAAGAGGTAATCGCATTCCATACAAAACACTCACTCACCAGTCACAATTCAAATTCTTAACTATATATATCATATACATCTCTAAAGCTAGACAATAAGTTGCCACTTACTAACATTAAGTATACAGATATTTTCCCAAATCATCAGACCTTTGTTACTTTTTTCCATCCTTGGTCTTCATCACTAGCTTCACCAAGTTAACTGGTAGTTTTAGTTACATGGATCTAGTAGTTCAATTGCAGGGCTAACAAAAAAGTTTTCAAATGATACTTAATATTTTCAAATCCATCTATTATGAAAAATTCAATCTTAAAAAAACTAAATGATGCTTCTACCTTGTCTGCCACATCTCTTGCACACTACATAGCCCAAGACTACCTTCCTGCTATCAATCTTTACATTAGTTTTCCTTCCTAAGTCTCTTCCTATTGATAAGAAAAAACAATTTTAGCATTGATAAGGAACTGGGCAGAATTTGAACAAATTCTTTTATGTAGTTGATTTCAAGTCACTATCCTTAAAAAAGACAGTTGCAGATAAAAATATCTGATACTACAAATTAAGCAAAACAGCACCAAAAATGAGCTTGATCTCTCCCTGTTGGCCTTAAAAAATAATAATAAAAACCCCCAAATGAATGTTCTTGGGCTAATTATTAGTTTAGAAGTGAACTGTTTATTTGTCTTCTGAACACTCTCATCAGAGCAAACCCTATATTTTTACATAGCTGGTCTGTTGCAACTGAGTACATGTGTAAAATCAGTATGTGAGAAGATACAAAATCCTTCTAGTATGCAAATGTAATTCACCCAAGCATTTAAAATTCCTTTTGATAACAATGTCACCACGCAGTTATGAATTTGAAGAATTCTGTGATTAAGGTGGCAATCGTGAGATCCTAATAGTTCTGTAACTGTCTTGCTAAGGAGTATGAAACAGAGTAAGAGATAAATTAAGCAGGTCACACTGAAAGTAATGCCTCCTGTTTATTTTCATGGAAACCATAATAGATACAAAGAGCACGTTAACACTATTTGGCAGAGCAAGTTCTCAGCTACAAAACACTGTTTTTCAACATAATCACCACCATTAGCTATGCATTTTTGCTAGCCATGAACAAGAGCCTGAACAACATGCTTGTAAAAATCTGCACCAGTGGAAGTGACCCACTGTCACTGTCAGCACTGCTTAAACACACCACCCGCCAGCTCACTGTGCTCACGTCCACTGTTTGGTCTCCAGAAATGTCCAGCAAGCAGCAATGAATGTCAGTGAGTGCTATTTTTTCTGCACAGAGAAATTTAGTGACACACCTTTGCTTCATACACACTTCCATGTCAGACACCATTGTGTCAGGCTGCCCCTCTGTTTACATGGCAAAAAAATGTAACGGAATATTGGTGGAGAGGTTCAGCCTCTACTGCCATACCATCAACATTCACCTCTGATGCTGTGGACCAACATAATAAAATAGGAGGCATTACTTTTGGGGGCAGCCCTCGTACATCTGAGTGTACTCATTGCAGGACCAAGAGAAAGCACTGGTAAAACAAAGCGACAAACAGGTGAAATCAGAGACCCATTCTGTTATCTTGAAAATCTAGCTACAGGCAAAAGGAAACACAGCATACAGACACAGTTACACTGCCTATAATTTTAGCTGTCTACATACATACACATGGGGAAAAAAAGTATTTTTAGTCTAATTAACATCTTAACAGTCTAATCAAAACACAGATATCAGTCCTTGTTAGAGCAACAACCAGAATCTAAATACTGACTCTCTGAATTAATCTGGAAAAGGCTTAGTAATGTAGTTAAAATTGCTGGGTAAGGGCAAAAACAGAAAAAAGCAAGCCCAGGGGAGGCACACCCTGGTACCTTTACATAACACACAAAGTGCATAACTTCAGCGTGAGCTCTTCAGGTGATCAAGAATTCCAACTCTGTATGCACAGTTGCTTTCTTACTCCTGTCCTGCAGTGCTCACATGGCTCACAAGTGAATTACTTTCTTTAAAACAAAATCAGATAGTAGCTATCTACAATTTGCAAGGGAGGACATTACGAGCAGCCATCAGGTACATTTTGCAAGAGCAGACCTTGATCCTTGGGCTCTTCCGTCACTGACCAGATGGTCTGGGGTTCAACACTGATGCGGTAGTACTGGAACTGGGCCAGGAAGGAATAAAAGGTTGGAGTGATTACAGCAAGATATATGTGAAGTAGACATCAATTAGCAGAAAACACTCATAGCTAACAGAATAATACTATTCAGCACCCAGTAGGAACACAGGCAAAAATGTTTCAGTGTTTTTTTCTTTTTAACATTTTTCTCTAAAGGCAACACAAAACAATCACATTTGAAATTAAATGACTGTTTTAATCATAATAGTTTGCTTTACCAACATAGATATGCTCTCTCACTTGGCTGATTTTTTAGAATTTTTCATTCATTGTTTTATTACTATTGGACCCTTAAGATTGTCATATTGAATCCTAGTCTCTGAAGTAATGAATATTGTAATTAAAACTTGGTTAAAGTTAGTTCACGGCCAAATGCTGCTCATTTCTTCCAAACATATGGTTGCCAATCCAACTTCCAGTTTGCTGGCTTTGATAATTCTCTGACTCTGATAAAGGAACTATTTTAATAGAGCTCTTAGCAGCTATTTAAATGAAAATATAAGAAATGGAAAACAAAAATGCAGAAAAAGATCACCGGGCACTAAAGTTCTCATGACTTTTACCACAGAGCTATTTTATCTCACATGTCAGACTCTCTTCTTCAGTATAATCACAAGGGTACAGAAGTGAAAACAGGTGGAGTGATCTAAAAGGTTCATTGTCCCAGAAGGACCACAAATTGCACTTAGAGTCAGATCCCGTCCTTACAAGTGAGCTCACCTAACATATATATTCATGAAGTTGGAATGTGAACACAAATTTAACGGGAGCTGTTTATGGAAATGCTGAGGAACAATTACCACATGAGAGCTGAACCTACGTCATGCTATTACCAACTCTTCCCGGTGCCATGCAATTTTATTTTTCACCTTGCATCTTGGACAAAAACACATCAGGATAACAGCAGAAGGAACTAGAAGGGACTTGAATCATTCTGTAACACAAGGAAGAAGGAGAGATCCATTAAGCACTGAAAATAGGAAAAGGGCAGCTCTCTAGTCAGCCACAGAGGGGAACAAGCCTGTGAGAGCTCTGCTGGCGACTGGCATGGAGAACCAGTGACTTCAGGTAAATGCAGCACAAACCTAGAGGGTTTTGAGATGAATGAATGAAGAGAAGAGCTGCGTGCAGAGTCATAAGGAATGAATGAGCAGATGAGATGGACTTACTGTGTTAGGGGACAGAGGCTAAGCAAACAGGCCAGAGTAACTGTCATCATATGAAGTGCAGTCCTTTCCAAAACCTGAGCAGAGCTCGTAGCTTCAGCCCCACAGAAAATTGGACAAAGAGTTCAATAATTTACCCTGCTTTGCCAGGAGCTTAAAGTGAGGGACACAGTATAGTCTGATTTTCTACTATGTTTTGGAACACACTGCAATATCAGCACGTCCCCTCAGAAATCTGCTGTGACCTGGAGTAGACTGACATCACACTACACCTGTTCAAATAGTGACTGCATCTTGTCCATATCCAAGGGGATTCTGACAGAAAGGGAGAAGCAGCATGGGCTCTCCCATCTCCACATGACATACATGACATAACTACCTCCCGGCTATATTCTTTTAACTTAGGTTGCATATTTCCATCATTTCACAAACAGCAAAATACTACAGCAACCTAAAAGAAGCATTAGAAGAGTAATGGAAAACAATACCTTCCATCTGCATGTTCCTTCCCACTGTTGAAAGAGCTTAGGAAACTCAGCCCTAAACCAAAAGAAAAATACCTGAAATTTAAATTTCATTTTCCTGTACAATGCAAGGCTTACAATCTACACTGTATCTTACAAATAAAGAAACTCCAAAATAAAAGGGAATTGCCTCCTATGCACTGATGTTTGC
Source organism: Penelope pileata (assembly GCA_013396635.1). Classification (NCBI taxonomy): domain Eukaryota; kingdom Metazoa; phylum Chordata; class Aves; order Galliformes; family Cracidae; genus Penelope; species Penelope pileata. The sequence goes on from WBMW01002239.1 coordinate 373,601, forward strand.
AGTGTTGTCAGAAGGGAACTGAGGTTTTTGTTTGCTTTTGCTTCACCTGAAGCAGCCTTTTGAAATGCATTTTTAGAGGCATAAATTGATTATGGTTTGGCAAATACTCCAACTGAGCATAAGCACCATGTATATACAAACAAAACGGATGGGCTTTATTCATTCTTTTCTCAGCATCAGCTTTCCTATTCTTGTCTTCTTAGTCTTCTAAATTGTCTTTGGAACAGTGACATGGCAAAACATGAATTTTAAGGGAATAGAGTACCATGGAATTATTGAATGATTTGATACCATAGAATATATATATATATATATATACATATATATTAAAAGGCAGCTTTTAGGTAAGATTTTCAAGTGGTTTTGTATTTCAAACAAATTAAGGAGCATAAGTTGTAGTTTCCAGCCTTGGATGCATCACAGCACTGCCTGTGGGACACCTGCTACAAGCCCACAGCTACCTATCTAATAGGGTTAGATAAACAGCAAATCAAGCTGCATGCATCTGGCACGTGGCACTATCTCATAATGGCACTGTACCGATACTTCTGTTATTGTAGTTACAAGCAGAGGTAACTGCAATATGTGTATACGTTATCCCTTTTCAATAATTCCATGGTACTCTGTTCCCTTAAAAGCCCATTTATCTTCCTACTAACATCAGTATTTTGGTAAGGATTGAACAATCACCAAATCATAAAGAGAATAATAGACTAAAAGTAGAGATCTATTGATATACAATCAGTCAATATTATTTGAATGAAAACAGATAACTATTTTACAAAAAATACTCTATAGCAGTTGATGGCTTGTAGCAGTTTTTGGCAAAGATCAGAACCAACTATAGGCAACTAAGAAGAGAGATCTTACTGTGTGAATTGACTCAGGACAGCACTATGTAGAACCTTGTTCAATATCCACAGTTAATGCACAGAATAATTTCATGTCCACATTTTAGCTTTTTGTCTTCTTGAGATTATAAAATTGTATGTTGTCTAACATGTTCAGTCTTTTAAAACAAAAGATGTTGAGTCACCCTAAGTTAAAACAAAATATTACTCTTATAGGCTTAATATATATCTACTTCTCTACAACTTGCTGAACAAACCTCGGATTGCTCTGATTTATTTGTTCTGGTCACAGAATAGATATAGGATGAACTACTAGGGTATATGTCATATGGTTTTCATCTTTAAAAACTATTAAGAAGGAAAATTAATCTACTGTAGCAACAAAAATCTGTGATCCCAGATTTTCTTTTTTCAAAATCAACAAGGACTTGAAGTGCTCAACTAAATTTTGCATTGATGCAGTTACATTTTCAGATCAAACAGCTTTCTAAGAGACCAGAATGGGAAAATGAAAGACTCCCTCACTCCATTCACAATTGTCCTTTTCTGACTTTTCAATGTAACTAAGTTTTGATGTCTTCTTACTGAGAGTATGGCTGCCTTACATATCATGTATGAATTTGTGTATCACAGAATAAAGCAAAACTTCCCTTGGTGGTTAAGGATGACATCAAAATGGAACATTAAAACTGCGCAGAAACTTGGAATTCAGGTCAACAGTTGACTTATGAGGCAATGTCCCAATTCTAAACAGTTAACCTTAGCCCAGTTTACAATGATAAGGTTTTTATGTATCACACATGCATCGTAATGACCTGAAGCAGTTATGTTTTCAAAGAACATTAAGAATAATATGATACCTCCTGATACAACCGTTGGCTGTCTTTTATTAAGACTAATGAGAACAAATTCTACCGAGTCCTAGACCAAGTGAAAATTCAATTAGCTTGACAACTGAATGACCATGATATAATTACCAAATTGGACAGCCTGTAAAAGCTCAGTCCCTTCAATGCAATAAACAAAAATGATTTTAGTTCATTGCATAAAATGCTCTCAACAACATCATAGAAAAGTGACCTTATAAAACATATAATTTTAAAAATGATCCTCAGAAAAAAATCTCTTACTATATGTCAGAATTTTTTCTCCATCCTTTAATAGTTGATCAAAGTCTATCCTATTGGTTTCATTTTTTTTTAACCTTGCTAATTTGGAGGAGGAGGGAGGGGAAGTTTTTTTACCTCCTTGTCTCATACATACAATAACATATGCTCAGAAATGCTTACAATAACATCTTAACTGTTTTTTCTGATATTCTTACACATTGCCTCACGAGACTAAACACAACATGAAGGATTGTGGTTTCTTTACCTCATTGATAATTAAACTTTAGTTACTTATTCAGAGCTTCAAAACACTTTTTGCCCTTAATATTTTTAAATAGCAGAATTACTGCAAGTAACAATGCAAAGGCAAAAGTCTGAGTAATATTTACCTAATTCAAAGCCAAAATAGCAGAAAAAAGGTAATTTACTGAAAGATCAATTTAAAAGGTCAGCAGGTATCTACCTGTAGATAAAGTATCTTGTAGCTCAATTTGACCTAAAAGAAGTAAACCTCAGGTACCCTAACGAGCTGGGAAATATTTCCTAGGTGTTTACAAAAACATAAGTTTCTCCAAATTTTATAAGTTCTCATATAAATCCAGGTGACTTCACTACCGTCTGTCAATGCATTAAAATATCAACCTGTTTTCCCTAATAGCACAGTATTCTGTTATCTTCCCTTCCTGCAACTCACCAATATTAGGAAAAAAAAGATAGATTTGGAAATTGGACATGTCAATTAGACAGGAAATAGGGCCAAAAAAGAGAGTGCAAAAAAATGACTAAATAAAAAAAGAAGTAGAATATGTAGTTAATTGAAGTCAGTGTGTTTTTGGTGAGAAGATAATCGTACGGGGTAGAGACAAGGCTGAAGTTTTTAGAGCAGCATTGTACCATGTGAATCTCTCTTGAACCAGGATTAACTAATTCTGCGGGAAATAATACAACCCTTCCAACCTGGTTGAAACAATAGGTAAAGGAGACTTTAATCATAAGTTATTATTCCCAGTTCAAGTTTCTAAGTTGTTTAGATGTTTCACAACCACCTAAAGATTGCTTGATCAATAAAGAACAACAGAGTTTCTCTCCTTCAAGATTTCTGTAGAAGTGGCAGAATTAAAATTTCCTATCCTTACTTCTTTTGTTTCATTTGATTATTTAAATACAAGACTGATTCCAACTTCATATACGTTTTTTTTGAATAAAAGATAAAGATTTTTACGCAAATGTTTAAAAATACTTGTTTAATTTTATTCTCCCACTGAGCAATGGTTCTTTCATGAAAAAAATGGTTTATAAATTTTCACTTATACAGGAGAAAAGCAGAGAATAATTAAAAATATATATATAATTTGTAAAACTGCAATTTGGTCCCAGTTCTTCCCAAAAACATATGCATGGTGGGAAGAGGAGGGCATACAGCGCTACAGGTGGTCAATTTTTGCTTGCAATTCACCCAACTAAGCCATGCTCCTTTTAAAACAAAAAATGGTGAAGACACCATATTTTTAAAGATTTAAATATGCAAAATATATCTTCCATGGAAACCTGCTCATATAGGTATGTATGTAAAATTTCTTAGTTTGTTCTTCTATGGAAACAGTAGGAAAATCACACTGAGGAGTTTGATTTATATTTCTGCTTGCTGACAGCATTTGCAGAATGATAAAATGCCTTATTCTATGAACTCCATCCTCATTATAATATCACACATGGGAGTCAAATGCTTTAATCATTACTGAGAATGTAACAATTCAAGTGGTCATAATGAGATTAATAAAGCAAGAAGGTCCTTTAGATAGAACCTTATGTCGTGTTAGGCCTTATTAGAAGAAGAAAGTATCTTGTCGCTATGTAGCATATTCTGGAGGGACTGTCAATAGCTGTCAGATGGTTGTTCATTAATTGTGATTTAGTGCTTTGAAAACTTTACTTTTCATCTAGAATACCAAAGCCCTGGTTTAGGATGCTGCAAATTCATACTGCCCTACAGCAAATTTCAGGATGCCAAAAATTGCACAAAAGCTCCTGTAATTAAGGTGCTTGGTACTGGGGAGGGAGGGAGAATGAAATTGGTCACTCCTGACCGAACAGCTTAATGTGATTTGTGGATCTGCAAACAGGTAACATATTCCTCTGCTGACACTGATTCCTGAAGCTGTAGGCCCAGCTCTGCTGGGAAGGATGTTATCTTTGTATTAATTAATCATTTTAGAAAACAATACCTGTGTGCCAGGGTCTTGGTTAGCATATTTGTCATAAAATCACAAGCTCAGGAGTAAAAACATTCTTCAGTTTCACAAATTTATAGCTAGCTGGCAATACACTCAACTTTAACGTAATTGCTAATATTCAAATTGCAGCTAAGCAAATCTCTTCACAAACCAAACACTGTCCCTATCCCACATGCTGACTAAATGCATGATATTTAGCAATTTCCCTTTTCAGTTAGAAAGCATCAGGTGGTACCATGACTCAGGAATGCAAACGCCAGTGCCAGCAGCCAGGAAGACCAGCCATCAAGGCAGTGTCATGGCAACAAGGCAGGTCCAAGACCAGGCCAGGAAGCCAACCTGCAGATTGGGCTATGGTACTGTGACTACTGAGCCAGGGCCAAGGCCAAGCTGGGAAACATTCTTAGGGCTGGGGTCCACACCCTAAGCCTAGTCAAGCCAGAGAGCACTGTGCATCTGGCATGGCTCAGGCAAGCCCCAGACACCCAGAGCTGAATGCTAACATGGCTGCCAGCTCTGTGGTGGAGGGAGGTGGGAGTGCCCAGGTGAGACTCGTCATGATCATGAGGCCTATTAGTGGCCTCAGGGCTCTGCAGCATGCATCCTAATAATCCATTTTCCTTCATTTTACAAAGAAAATACAGAGTAGAAGAGAGGTGGGAGAAAACTCTTACATAACAATGAAACTTATGAAGAGAGACCGAAATGTAAAACTCAGTTTCATCTCATCATTCCAACTCAGCTGTCTGACAGAACTTTCCAGAACAACAGCTGCTAGTCAAAGAGGTACCAAATTAAAAGGCAATTTAGAAAAGCATACCTATTTGGAAAAGACTAATTTTAAGTACATGGTTTTAAATAACACCCTGAAATTTCACTTTCATAAACATGACTGCTACCTAAATCATATTTTAACACAAACCCATTAGCACAAGAGTTATGAAATCCGATTCTCCTGATAGCATGGACTCAAAAATGTCAATGCATTCTTCAAACAGTGAATCAATTCCTGCATTGACCTTGTGAATTATTTAAGGTTTTCCTTGGAGTTTGAATTTTGATGCTAGACCAAAGGTAGATGTTTCCACTGACAGCTGTTGCCATCATCTTTTAAATGGTTAAAAGACATTTCTTCTAACGAATGTTCTAAGGAGTATTCAGGGAAGATGTAGAACTGCTAGGAAGGACACCAAGGGATAAATGCGGAGAGTTCTTACCAAGATAAATGTTTCTCAGTCAGGAACCATACAAAAGTGTCTGTCCATAGCAGCACAGAATAGCAATTAAGTGTATAATGTGTACCTTGCATGTCATTAAAGCCTCAAGCACTTCTGTTAGGAGCATTCTGTAAGCCTTAAGAACCCCTATGTGCATGTTTAACTCATCTGGGAATTGTCTATCTAAGTAGTTACTTGAAGTTAATCCTTTATAAACCAGAATGGCAAAACATTCAATTTCAATAGCTGGAAAAAATTTTCAATGTACACAGTGACTAAAGAATGACTTAGGATATACTGCATTGTCCTAACAGAACCTTTCCCTTTTCAAACATCCAAGGTAAGTATGAGGGCTGCTAGTGTTTCCTCCAAGTTTAAGGTAATGCTTAGAAAAGAAGTTAATGAGTCGAGCCCCCTCCCACACACAGACATCTCTTCATAGTTAATGAACTATAATACTCAGGATATTACTATCACTCAGGAGCGCAACAAATGTTGCAAACTTTCTTACATCTCAAAGATCCTGGGTTAGAAATGAGCAACGTTACCTTTCCCAGTATGCTTGCTTTTACCTACCTTTTCTTCCCTTACAAAAACCTGCAGAGATCTAAGTCTGGCTCACATTCTTTTATTACCATGTATTGCCATTACTTCTCCTGGCAAGCAACTGATTTTTATAGTCAATGCAATTTCACAATCAGCAAAAATACTATGATTATAGAAATTACAACTACAGGTTGTAAAGACAAGCTCAAAATTCTTGCAGCTGCTGTAAACCATGGTGTTACTGCTAAGGGTGCAGAACACTTTAAAGACACTCTTTTTAACGCATCACATAAAAGCACTTATTATAGGGTTAACTTTGAAACTCTAAGTTAACTCTATCCCAGTCCAGTTAGAAGTTCTTGGATTGTGAGAGCAATACACAATGTTCTATTTAAAAGCCTGTTTTTTATTTTTAATATCCATTTTTAACTTCTGCTCATCTCTTAAAATTATCCCTCCTTACTGGACTCATTCTGCCAGTTATATCAAAGGGATGGCTGGTATTTCTACCCAATCTGTTTACTTCAACCAAACAGTTAATGACAGTCTTTATTTGATTCTGTGTTCAGATATTGCAGCACCTTTAACTGCACATTTCACCATCTTTCCCCTTTTTCTACTCCTCCCCCCCCCCCCCCTTTTTTTTTTTTGACAGCAATGTGAGTAGCAATGAGTATTAAAAGTTTTGCTTTAAAAAATCCCAGTGTTTCATTAACAGGATCAGGAGTACAAAGCTACAGGAGTTTGTAGCTTTGTACTCCTCTGAAAAGGAGTCGTCATTTGGGTCAAAGCATCCAACATGAGGCTCAGCCGCTTGATAGGAATGTGCCTTAGTAAGTGCTGTGATCAGGCATCACTTTGCTCCTGATGCTGCTTTAAACACTTAAACACTTCAGCTTCAGCCTTACAGATACAATTGTCTGCATCTTCTCTTCCTAGGTATTTCCTGCATCAGTACTTTGATTCTCATTACTAAACATAAAAGCCTGCCCAAAGTGGTAAAAAATATATATAAATAAATAAATTATAAATAAACATATAATATACTAAATAATATGAAAATTTGATCAATTTCTCCATATGCTTCCCCAAATACCAAGGTCAAACCAGCACAGGTTTTATCTTCTCTACACAGCAGTACGGGGTTTTAAACCTTCAAATCTTATTGACCCCTCCATGAATTCAGAGGGCACAGGCAGGACAGTGACAACATTCAGATCATGCAATGATACACCCTAATAAAAGTTTCTAAACTGTAGAAAGTGTTGCACAAAAGGGATGCTCAACTGGAAAAGTACTTCTTCCAAAATTCAGTGAAATTCAGCAAATGGAAATAAAACTCAAATAATCATAGCCAGTCCTGAAATTTCAGGTAATCTACAGATTCCATAACTCAGGACAAGGACGTTTGAAAAAAGTTAAAGGAGTGGAAGGGAAGTACAAAATCGTACTAATTTGCTACAAAAGCGTTTCTTGACTCTTTGAAGGGTTTCTTTCTGCAAGAAAAATTGAAAATGGACCAAAAGCAACACATTGATGAGCAGTGATGTTACCTAAATATAAGTAGGGAAAAAAATATTTATATTTGTATGTGTAAGAATACAAATACCATACTGTTATTCTGACAATCAAAAGAAAAGTAGCTTAAAAGCAGAAATAAATTTTGAAAGATTCACTTCGAATATGATTCAGTAAATATCGTAAGTTTGCTAGTCTAATAAGCATTCGTGCTTGCAAAAGTACAGTAAAAAAATCTCTCAAGAGTTTTTCTTGTCCTATTTCTTCAGATGAAATAACAATACAATATTTTAAATTTGCTATATTCCATTTTGAATAAGGAAAATATCTGTAGAGAATAAAATTTATTGAAAAAAGATGTCTGACAAGACCCTCTTGATTCCTTATGAGAAAAAAATGATAATTAGTAATGAAAAGCCAATGCTAGCATATGCAGTTACTGCATCTCTACCATAACATGAATGCATTTAAGTTTCGTTTACAAAGGTAAATGAGTATAATTTGATGTTCATACTTCAACTTTGCAATATTAACGTCAACAAAATTTAAAAGGGCTTTAATAAATGCTAGATTTGGAGTTTGAGGACACAAGGAAAACTGAACGAAGACAGCAATTTAATTTACTTCATTTTACCAACAGTTTATGGGCTCCAATAGCATTGCCAGTAAGATACATGCTTATGGGAACCAGAACTATATCTTCTGATTGTTGGTACATGAGTATTAACATGTTGACATGCTGTATTTAAGTATTTCTACACACCTAAATTTCACCCAAAATCATACAAAAGTCATCTTGATATTGTAATATATTTCAGGGATAAGAACAATACTAAAGAGACTATTCTGTTAGATTTAAACCATATAGCTGAAACAAATGAAAACAAACAACTGTCACTTATCTGTATCTTTCCACCAGGCACAGTATGATTACAGGTACTTCTGAACCAAATTACCAGTCAGGTTTCTGACATAAAGTAATTTCTATGACCCTGCTATCCCAGAGCGATAATATATTCTCTTTATCTGAGTACTATCTGTCTTTAACAAATAAGTGATTGACTGGCTGTATGGAGTTTGGAATATTTTCGGTACTGAAGTTTCCTTTTGTCAATAAATAATGACGACAGGTCAACGATTCTCCCTGAGCAGCTTTCAGGATAGTGTTTTTCTTTCCTCAAATTCAAAAACTACTGAACTCAACTTCTCCATTACATTCATTCTAGCGAGCCAGATTCTCAGCAGACGTTAAAATGGTCTAGACCTATTCAAATGTCTGGTAGCAAATCTCTGAATGAGGTAAATGTAAATTGCTGGACCAGCACAGCCAATAAATGATTTATGTTTTAGATTCTAGGTTGCTGTGGTTATGCAAATATTCCCACAATTGAAAAGAAATGAGCTGAGCCCAAATTACAAAACAAACTATGACCAGAAACCTAACTCTGATGCCTGTCTACATATTAGCTGAGCTGCTGCCAGTCACAAATGAGCAATGCTACTTCAAGATGCCAGAATGCTCTTTCTAATATAGCTACCCTGTTCTAGGATCTAAGTTTGTCTCAGCATACAGTGTCTGTGGTGTAGCATTTTGTACCATTTACTGACTGCTAAAAAAAAAAAAATAAAAATGCTATGAAGAGGACATTAGAGTTTAATTGTTCTACATATGCAAATTCTTTCTCCAATATTTCCTAATATTAATTTTAATAACATTATTAATTGTAACTGTAGGGGTTTCAGATTTGCACATTGAAATTCTACAAGGAATAAAAATTGTCTGCCTAAACATTTTTTTTAATTCATTTTTATACCTACCAAATCTGTGCCTATACAATCTGAATTTGTTTACCCAGATGTAGTCCACTGAACCAGTGAATCCAGTAGAGGCTGCAAGATTGTTCTATTCAATTACTTCTGACAACTAATTTTCAGCTGAGTTACATCTGAATGGGATTTTATTTCAATAAAAGGTCAGCTCCTGGACTTCTGCAGACAAAGTGTCATTTGGGAAGTGAGAAGTTGTCACTCTCATTAAAATAGAAGCTTCAATAGAAACTAGTAGGGAAATCTGGATTTGTTTCAGAGATAAGTGATTAAATGTTTGTGAAATTACAATGAATATACACAATGCAGCAGCCATCTGCCAGGAGAGCACCACAAAAGATTAAAAACTGAAAATACTAGAAAAAATCCTATGGGAATAACTTGCACAATTGGAGGCTTACATTCGAGTGCACACAGCAGCATGCAAAATGAAAAAAGCTAGGTACAATCTCTTTAGACATAAATCCTTCCAGTTTAAAAAAATAACCCTTGCATTTGTCAATTTTTATTGGTCTGTTTTTGTAAACATAGACTACGTAGGTAAGAAACAACAAAACCTTTTACTTATTAGAACTGATTGGTTTGTTTTTTAATCACAGAAGAATCCAAAAGAGTAAGCCCAAAACACACCTTAGTAATTATCTAGGATTCCTCTTTGCCAAGGTGTATAAACTTGCCCCATTTCATTGACCAAATTAACTTCCAGCACCATCAAATAGTATTTTGTCAGCTCTTCATTCTAAACAGACTATACTCAAAATATTTTATCAGAACTGGAGAAATCTTGAATGTATGTAAAATAAATAATCATAAAAGGAGCCAACATGTTCAGCAAATGGTCACATAAGTTCGATATTTGCCAGGAAAAAGGATTATTGGTTTACAAAGTGGAATAACTGTTTTGCACTTATAAGAATGCTCAGGCTTCAGAAACCATAGGCACTTTTGTACAAACAAGTATAAAGCAACCCTTTACACACTGAAAACAAAATTCATTTTATGAAAATTTCCTTGTATTATAGCTTCTACTCCAGAAGGCTACCATCTCATAACTATTTGAATCAATATGCTGAATTATACTTCTTACTGGCAAACTTCCTGAAAGACGGATAATCTTGTGTGGGAGAATTTCTGCACAACAACGGACATGTGAGCAATCCAGCAACGGTGGATATTGTACAAGTCTAAACAGAGATGATTGATATGAAAACAAGTGTTGGGGTCCGTGTGAAGATCAAGCTTAGTTCCGTTGCACGAGTCGAAGACAAGGACAGAAGACAGCCAAAACAACAAGAACATCCTGAGAAAAGAACGGCTCCCGTGTGAACACAAGAACTGTTTTCTTAATAACATTTCATTTCCCAACAGCTGTCAATAACCAATTAGAATTAGACTGCTAACGTGTGTTTTACTGTCTTTAACCAATCACTAATAGCCGTGTGTCTCTGGTAAGATAGCAAATAGTTATAAAAGAATCTGTGTGAGCTCAATAAATTGGCATTCACTTGATCATATTGATCGTATAGTGTTTGTTCGAGCCTTCGCGTCGCAACAATCTTGTTTTGTCAAAAGTGTCTACAAGTAACTAGTCAGATTATAAAAAAATGAAATTCTGCTAAGTTTTGCATGCTGCAGACTAGTGAATAATACTGATACTTTTGTTATTCCAGAAGAACAGATTTAAAATACAGTGGCAATAGATAACAAACTACTAAGTTCTCCAAAGTCCTTCAAAACCTTTGTAAACTATAGAACACAGTTAGTTTATCTGAGAAATACAGTTTTTGGAATGATAGATGACATCAAAGAGCTTTTCAGAACATTGGTCAGAGACTTCATCAGTCTGTGGAACTGGAAGTAGACCAAATTTTTCGTGTTATATTCTGGTCAGGCTATCAGGTCAAGCTTTCTCCTGTTACATGTTGTAGCATGATTAATAAGCAAGTGGGTTAAGAACTCTGACTTCTTAAATACATTTTCAAGGCCATGCCTACTCTGTATTAGTAGTTCATCTAAGCATGAGAGGTAGTTGTAATAAAACAAACAAACAAAACACAGACTGAATCACATAAAGATCTTCAACACACACTAAGCCAAAACCCTTGGTAGGACTAGAGATATCAGGGATATGTTGTTCTAGTACCTACATTACCTTGTTGCAAAGTATATAAAAGGTAAACCTGCAAAAGGTATACTTGCACAGTCTTCATACAGATGGCAAAGCAGACACACCCCAATAAAACCAAGCCGACACATCCATAATAATAGGGGAAAAAAAAAAAAAAGAGCATGAGCATCATCTATGTAATCACCATACCATGTGCAACTTCTAAACTTTTGTTTGAACCTCTACCCAGGATTTCCACTTTTTCTCTAAGTATTGGATAAATATAGAAGCAGGTGTCAAAGTATTACTAACAGGACTAGATATTTCTACTTGTGTTTGAAAATGTTCAAAGCTGTTATTTGCTCTAATTTCTACAGAATTTCAATAGGAATTTGTGCACTGTATGATCCAGCCTTTATTGGAAAGCTTTCCCTGGGCCACCCCTTTACTAATGAAGGTATTTGGAATTTGTTGCTGTAGAATCTACGAGCCAATGTACTCTGCTATTCAGTGTACCATGCCACTTCCTTGCGAAAAGACACCTGGACCTCAGTGTAGTGCACCGTTTTCTTGGGAATCCTTCTGTCCTCTGGCCTTGCCAGTTTCTCATTATCTTTCTAATCTTATATCATTTTGCTGCTGCTCCTTCCAAAACAAAATCGCTTTGCCTCAGAAAGTTAGATTCGTCTGTAGAGCTGCTATATATGAGCGCTTGTGAGGATTTGCTCATATCATCTATTTTGGCCATTCAGGCATTTTGATTCAAAAACAAACAAACAAACAAAAGAAAGAAAACCAGCAAAGCTAGGCTTATTCTTGACTATGTTTTGAAATGCAGAACAAGTAGAAAATAACAGAGCACAACAATCTGAGAAAATCCTGAGAAAAAAATATCAACCATATGAGAGTTTTGCGGTTTGGCATGACACGTAAGTATTTCTTTTCTTCGGAGACCCCAATAAATCACAACAATAGTGTTGATGGCAGGGTATAATTGTCTCTGATATGCTGCAGTGAGTGTTATTTATGGTTGTTTATAAAATATGCTGTCAAAATTGCAGGCTGCCTAGGACCTTAGCATTATTTACGGATTGTCCTGTCTTAATATGCTCTTTGCTGCACCAAATTAAAAACAAGAACTGAAAGTTTCAACTTCATGATCTTGAAACAAAGCACTTCCTTCAGAAAACATATTTGTTATATTATGTCTCTTATTCTTATGCTATTCTGTAAATACGTATTATGAAAAATTTGAAGCTTCAGTAAAACATTTCCCAATTTCTCCCTCAGCAAAACCCAAATTCTGCATTGAATGATAGCACAGAATTCTATTTATGCTATTAGCATTATACTCCATTTGAGAGTACAACGAACAAAACACTGTAACTTCAATCAGTAAATTTAAAAAGAGCTTATCACCTAAAGTTTCTGTTCTGTCACTATAGAAGTTGGATATACTTTGAGCATACTAATCTCTGGCAATCAAGATGTTTTTGTATCATGAGACTATACAAATTCCCCCTCCAAAAGAGAATCTAGATTAAACAAGCTGTCAGCTCTACGAAATTGCTCAGGTTTTTGTTACAGACTACAGCACAGCCATGGCATACATTATTAACAAATCTGTGTCAGTCAGTCACATTAATCCCAGGCTTTTTCTGCTGCTACCATCAAGTGTTATGCTCCTTGCATCATTTCTTGCTGATCACCAAAATGGGAGTGGGGACAGAAGGAGAAGGTGGCAAATACCCTAAACCCTAACTGCCAAACAATGCAACCAAGGAAAGGCAAACCTTTAGGAACTAATCCTCAGTAGTTCACTGTTGCCCCTAGGAACATTAGGAGATCATCAGTTCTAACAACCAAGCACTGTTACTATCAGCCTACTGAGAGAAATTACATTTAAAAAGGATTGAGTTGCATCAAAAGTCTCAGAGATCATTCCAATCACATCACTTAAGCTTAAGGTAAAGAAATTAGATGGTGACACTAATAGTCATCTAAAAAATGCACATCTAAAGTGTGTCTACCTATAAAAGAAATGCCTACAATAGAAGGATACTGATAAAACTGCAAACATTTCTGACTGCTTTTTGTAAGTGTAGATTACATGTTTACAGATTATCAAAGAAGAATCGAGCATATTTTAATCCTATCATTTATTTACTGAAGGTACATAGTACATCAAGATCAGTTTTGAAAGAAGAGGCAGAATTTGAAATGATAACGCCCTCACTTTAGGGCATAATGTTCTTAGAAGCCTCTGCTCTCATTACATCCATGAGATATGATTCAGAATCCAAAGTTGAACAATGAGCTTGACCCATTAAAGACACTTAAAAGAAGGTACAATAAAATGTTATTTTTGCATTCTGGATAGTAGCCTTTGCAAAGCCTTTTCTAAACAAACTGAAAATAAATCAAAGAATTTCCAACCAAAGAATTGGAGGCTTTTATGAAGATAAAGATGGAGAATTGATGATAGATATACAGAAGTAAAATTCATTATCTTTATGTGAATGCAAAGCTAACATCTTGAATTTAGGAGGAAAAATTTCCAAACGAGGAACAAAGGAGAAAAGATTTTTTAAAACATTTGCCTTTGGGATGGCAAAATTGAGTTCTTCATTTCAGAAATCAAATTCTCAATTCGTTAAACCACTAGGAAGTAGAATGGAGTAGAAGTCAAAGGAGAAGCCCAGACAGCATATCTCATCCATCGTCACAGTGTTTAGTGAAGAGGCTAGAGCTAACTACCGCAGAGTTAGCCAAGCTTAGGCAGAAAGCAGACACACACAGATAGCAGTAGGAAAGAAACAATCAACCAGTTATACTGTTGGGTTTGTGATTTGGACAAGAATATGCAAAGCATGTAATCAATCTGAATACTAGGGAACTATGTAGTCTCACCCAGGAGATGAAAGACCACTTTTATGAAAAAAGAATCAAATAGTTCTAGCTTGTTAAGATCCAGAAATTGTCTAGTATCTTACCTAACCTCTCTCTCCCTTATACACTGATTGTACGCCATCTAGTAATCATACGTTTTTAGCTGCTGGCTTTCTTTCAAGTGCAAGGACAGATGCCATGAGCTTCCTATTAGCACAATACAGACAGTAGCAGCACTTGTAAATCAACATGATTGATTACTCTGGGAAACGAGTCTATTCTGATTGCAGCGTTAGGTAACACAGAAAAGGGAAGACTTGCATTCTTATGTCAGCATATCACTGATGTTTTAATTCTTCTTTTGAAAAAGAAGTACATATGTATATTTGGATATTGTGTATTTGGGTAGCAGTTAATGAATCTGATGATTTCTATTAGTACCTTAACACTATTATTTCCCTTCTACGTGCAGCAAACTACTGTGTTTGTATATAGTTGCAGAACTGCCGATTTAAGTTAGTTTAATCTGCAAGTAGTGAAATATGCCACTGGTTTTTAATACTACATGAAATTAAAGTCAAGGTGCAAAATGAGTATTTTATGAGCAAAACAAAGATATTTATACATATTCTGTTAAAGTGTAGTTTACATACATAATTTTAAACCAAACAAAATTATCACATCCTTTAGGAAGACAAATTGCATTTCGCAATAATTGTTTAATCAGAGTTGACATTCACAGGTACAAGATCTGTGAATTTATTTATTTTTTTAAGTGCAAAGAAGCCAACAGAAAAATCTTTGCAGCATTTTAACAAGTACCACTCGAACATGCATTCTGTTTAGAAAGCTGAATCCATTTTTTTCCATTTCTTTCTAACCTTTCTATATAATTTGAAATCAAAATAGATAATTACAGAATTGTCTTGCAACTTTCTCATTCCAGACTTTCCATTAAAAAATAGATAAGAGTGATGATGTAACAATGCAATATAGTGTGTAAATATGCAAAGCATAGCAAAGGAAGTAAAAATAGAACTGAAAGTTGATAGTAAAACTGATTTTTAATTTTCTCACTCTTTCACAAAGCATGTAAACAGTGTTGTCAGACTGGAGTAGATATCAGGTTAATACAGAATATGGGAAATATTTCATTGGACTGAAAAATGACACAGTATTTTAGCTGGAACTATGGAATAGCTTAACAGCCTGATGCCAAGGGTAAAAGACTCCCCTCAAAGTCAACAGCTTTTGAATGAGCTTCTCAAATGAAGAAGCCAACCAAAGTATGAAAGAATAATTTCTTCTCTTTTCATACCAATACGCTTAGACTCTGAACCAGCACATCAGAAAAAGACAAAGATGTCTGTCATCTACCGTACCCTAGATTTTTCCCATCTTATTCATGATTATGTTAGACAAGATGGTTGGTGAAGACACGTACAATGATAATGACAACATAAGAGCTCCGTGGGAAGCATACAGCCCTTTATCTGGCAAAAAGAAGGCTCTGGGACAAGTCTATATTATCTCTTGTGACAGTGGTAGAATTGTCTGAAGGCTGTTTTCACTGTAACTGTTCTTACTTTCTTTGCCGTTTTTGGCAAGCACTCATTCTTGTGTGTATTCTAAGCATTCTCAGAATGCTTCTTACTCTGCCCTTTTTGGGACTAGACATCAAAAAGCTAAGACTCATACTACTAGCATACTCTGAAATCAACAGTAATACCGACACGACGTAAGAATAACATAGCATATCATGGCTAAGAAGTGCCACTAACCATTGGCTAGTGCAACACTTAAGCCTAAAATATATACCAAAATTGAAATTGATTAGAATGTCAGCTGAGATGCACAATTTGAAATGTTTTAAAGGGCAAAATAGTCTTTCATCAACAGTAAAAGGATCATAAAGGTGTTAAATTAACTGTAAAATAATGTTCTGATTTTTTCTTCAGTACCATGTAGAAAAGTAGGCCTAATTTCCTAACTTATACATCCTGCATTGTTTCTTTCACTTGTAAATGCAGACTGAACTACACACTTAGAACAGAAAGGTGTTGATGTCAGCCTGTACTCTACATTAGTACTAGACACAAATAGCCTATTGACTTGCAAAACAGACTCCTCTGTTTCTTCCAAGGCAGAGTTATATTGTACTAAAATCATGACCATGCTCTAGCTTTTGTAGAAAAACATGAATCCACTCACCTTCACTGTATTTTAAAATGTGTTTATATTGGTATCTCCTGTGTTGCAGATTTCTTAAAGATCAAAACAAAGTATCATTTAAATCAGATACAGTTCTATACATAATGGAGCCTCACACTGAAGGTGGCATGAACTGCTTTCTAAACTATCCAGACTGACTCACCAAATCATAAACGAATCTCCTAATGCAGTGCAGCACTTCCAGAAATTTATCCTGCATGCTCCCTTCATTTCAGAAACATGTTCCTTGAATGTCAGCTTAAAAAAGCCTTTTTTGAGCAGTTTCAACAGCAACTGATTTTAGAAAAATTAACCTGGAAAGTGAACTAGTTATTTTCCTCATCTATTTTCTCCATAGCAGTAGAACCAATTCTTCACTGCTTCTTGTTTTCCACTATATTTAAACATAATAGTGTTATTATGTACTACATACTACTAAACCAGAAGAATGACATGCAGTTCCAGTCTTGCACAGTCATACACACCATTACAAGATGCCACAACATGGTGGTTCAAGTCCTATTGTATAGCTGGTCTGCCTTTCAATTAGACAAAGGAAAACTGAAATGAGAACCCCATCTGGTTCTACGAATATATCCCTGATGGTTATCAACTACAAGGTGAGTTCCAACAAGTGGGTTTTGTTTGTTTGGTTGATTGGTTGAAATTTTTTTTCATCTACTAAAGATCTGCTGATCCACAGATTTCAAAGGATGAATCAGAAAATATTTTCACATTTAAAAAGCATGAATTTTCCTGTCACAGTAAGAACAGTTATGAAAAATACATACTGTTGAAAGGAGCCAGTACTTTTTGTGATGAAACCACATTAGAGTAAACCACACCATCAAAAAAGACATAGTTGAGACTTCAGAATTACGTAATAAAAACACTCGTGGGGAAAGAAGTACAATTTTCAGCTTAAATATGGCCTGATATTTTTTCCTTTCAATAGCAGAATTGTCTTAACACTAAAAAATTGAAAATATTAGCTACTTACAGTGAGTCAATGCAACTTACGCCTTTTATCAATGTCATGTACATCTCTAATTAAAAAATTACCTGTCACATATCTTAGCAGCAGAAGCTGTAGCTTTCCCTATTTTAAAGATATTTTCTTCAAATTAATGTTAATATATTTGCCTGTGTCCTCTCATGTTTATAAAATGGTTTTATAACTACAATTTTCAAACTAAAAATGTTGTCCTATTTTTAAAAGTTATGCAAATTTTCTAAAAATGGATAGTTTTAGAAATATTATCATGAATCCTGTTAATTTGGCACAGCACTCTTGTGCACATATATTCTCAGTTCACTGATCCCCAAGACAGTTGGACTAAAATGTAAATACACTAACAAGTTGCTGAAGATAAAAGTGTCACAAATTTCTGCCAATTTTCTTCAGATATCTGATAAGTACAGATGGAATTTTATCAAAAAAAGAAGACATACATGACACCTTAAACCCAGTTAAAACTTCTGTTGTGGACATCAAGACTGCTTGACATAGGAGAGTTTTATCAGGACTATTGACATAGTCTTAAAGGAGTGCCTACCTGGAAATTACCTTACAGCACGAAGAAACGTTTGTTTGCTTACCTTCAATGACTCCCAAGTGAAAATTTTCACAAGGTAATATCACTCTCCTAGAAAATTCCAACTGTTTTCATGGCAGATTATAGCAGTCTAGCTGCAACTACCAGTTAGAAAGAAAAAAATCTTACTTATATACTAGCAGAAAATCTCCTCCATCGATAAATTTAGGAGGTTTGATGTTATACAAGACACTTTTTAAATTGTCTTGGAGGTGAATTTCAGACTGTTCCTTTCCTTACAGACAGTGAGGACAGATGGCTTAAATCTGCATCATTACATTGAGTTATTGAAAGAATGCAAATTTATTCAAAGGATCCAGAATTGTGTCTTCCTTTTCCTACAAAATATAAGTGAGAGGGATGGAAGTATGCTTGATAAATAATTTGTGTTTAATTTAATTGAAAACTAGAATATTCCAGTAAGAAAACGGCTCTGTGGATTCTTGTGGGATCTGTACGTCATTTTATTTTTCATAAGCCTTGGATAAGCACCAAACGAAAATCTAATTTATAAGGTACGGCCACACTTGGAGGTGGGGTGGAATGGAGGGATTTGGAAAGAAGGAAAGTGTCAGCACATTCAAAGAAAGGTTCCAGAACTTCTCTGATCATCAGAAAGACCATGTGAACTGCTAAAAAACTTCAGAATCAGCTGAACATTCATCTATATGAGAGCTTCCATGACAGTGAACTTGATCCAGCTAAATCCATGGTAAAACCCATGAAAACTTACTTGCTTGATTTCAGAAAGGGGAAAAGTTTATATAAAAGGCAGTGTTTGCATACGCGAGCCACTGCAATTTGGTGTTCCTTTTTACCACAGCTCAGCTTCATTGGATTTCCCTTGTTTCACATTGGGATAGCCTGTGTCCAGAGAAAGTGTGGATAATGCCACAAATAGTCATCCGTTCTGTTTGGATAACAGATAACTTCAACAAACTAGACTCTTTTCTTACCCTAGAGACAAGAACAATGGTACACATCACTTTCCCAAACAAATCAGCTCTAAGAAAAGGAATACGATATGCTGAGCCTTATACCTCTCCTACTCCTCCAAGTACAAAGCCATTCTACAGAATACAAAGAGATATAGACAGAAATTATAAAAGTGACAAATGCAGTGGAATTAACATTTCTAATTTAGATTTTCTATTTCAACACCAAAAACAGAATTATACTTTGGCTGTAACATCAGCCCGGGCACGTATGTTCAGCTGACAGTGGATCAGCATCAGTATGATTTTGTATTCACTATCCACCATTACCCCCAACAGAACTCACTCATTGTACGATCACTTGCACCACATTTTATGTTTTCTTCCTGATCACTGAGAAAAGTGTTCCAAACAACAGTCTAAAAAACCTACTTCTACCCCCAGTAATGGCAAAAGTACTAACTTACCTATGAATTCACTTTAAAGTTTAAGGTGTGCAACTTGACTTGGCATCTTTCTATTTTCTCAATCAAAATCTTAACAAATGCTATCACAAACATCAATACCTGTATCAGCCAACCTAAATCACATTAAAATTTTTTTCCAAGATCAATCTTCCATCAAGTCTTTTAGGGAGTCATTAGTTATACTTTCCTTTTTCAGTTCTTTATTATTCAAGCAATTTTCTCAATTCTTTGGTTGTTTTGCATGGACTCAAGTGAAAATAAAAACCCTTTTTCTGAAAAAAAAAAAAGCAAAAAGTCAACCTCTAAGGTCTTTGGAGACACTCTTTGGAAAGAAATCTTTAAAAATTATGTGGTCTTTTTGAATGTCTTTCCATTTTTCCAGTGTTATTGTGTTCATCCAGCTATTTGCCATGGAATGCACTTATGTATCTTTTCATCACATATTTGAATTCCATTTTTGTTAACTACATCATCAGACAATCACAAGCGTGATAGAGATGTTTATCTTTAACATATCCTCACTAACTTTTGGTAACTGAACACACCTATTCCATCTAAATGTAAAAGATTAGTTTCACTGTTTCAAGTACATTTATTTGATGCAGTGCCTTGATTTGACAACAGTCATTCAAGCAAAATCTTCCAGCCACAGATTTTCTTTCTGTTCTTTTATTTCATATCTAGCTTTCTGCAATTCATTACTGTTAGTTTGCGTTTTCTACATCTGTTTCGGTATTTTTGCTTTTGTTAAGCTAGATTTTGCATATGTTAGAGCTGCATCTAACTTCTCTCTAAAAGAGAGCAGCTTATTATCAGAACTAAGAGGAGGTTCTTCTGTCTATAATGCAATATTGTACATCAACCACTGCATGTCTTACACAGCTCTCATGCTCTAATTTTTTAAAAATCTATTTCCTTCGTTTAGTTTTATCTTTTAATTCATTTGATCACATTTCTTTTAAGCGAGAAGGATCAAAAAAAACTCCTCCTAGAGATCTCTGACAAGAGTCTTCAGTCCAGATGAGTTCCTAATTAACATTTTTTCATTAGCAATATTCAACATGCAGTTGAGTAAGGAATTGTGTGTTAGGATTTCAAACTTTCCTTCCAATTATGTGACTGTAGGTCCTAGCAGGGTTTCCACAGTGAAGTAAATTCCTCTCTTTCTACATATGAGCCTTTATAGAACTGTCATTCTGTTCTTGGTTGTGATTATAAAGCAGACACCCACTGTTACCATTTTGCACTTCAGCTCTTGCAAGATTTATCTACTGTCACCCAAAACTTCCCAATCTATTAGTAATTTGTATGACTAAAATTGCATTTGACATGAAGAATCATTCTCCTCCCCTTCTGCCACTTAAGTCCTCTCCAAATATGCTTATATTGAATCCTTGGTCATGCCACAGAACTTCAGTATTACCACAGTAGTATTGTTTATTAGTTTTCCTCTACAGTTACTGAGCAACATATATAATATCTTCTAAATATAGTCTTCCATGACAACGACACAATATCGTTACATTAGCATGAAACTATGTTTAATTCACAACTTTATGGCCCTTGTCCTCCCTCTATACTTGTTTAAAAGAAAAAAAATAATGGAATCATTGAGATAAGCTTGAACATTTTTCTAATTTGTGAGCCTCCTGTAACATTGCTACCAATATCTTTCTATTTTGATACAAGTATGCAGCCCTCCCACTGAGATCTATTTTACATCCCTTGTCCTTGTGCCCCCAAAAAGCATTTCCCAGACGGCTGATAAAGTCACCTTTTCTGAATGTGTGATTAGGCTGGAGATGAGCTAAACTATATTTGCCATAATTTTTCTTTTAATAAGCTTTGATTTTATGTAACTGAATCTTTACTCTTGGGAAGAATTTCATTGTTAGAACTTTATGCATATCTGTTTACTATAAAGATTTGATTCAAACTCAGATTTTTTTTCCTTGAATAATTTTGCATACTATATTTTGGAACCTTCTTGTGCCAGTGAGAGTGCTTTTTGTCACAGAATTTTACAAGGTGCTAAAAAATAATAGTAATCGATTAAAAAAGAAAAAAAAAAATCAGGGCATCTTCCCTCAATGCATCTGCAATTTTTCCAACTTGCATCTTGAAAATACTCCCTTCCATACAGCTTCCAAATGTCTTTTCCTGTACATGCTATTGTCTTAGTTTCAGCTGGGACAGAAGATGGTTTTTCTCATAGTGTCTGATACGATGCTATGTTTTGGTTTGGGAGTAAAACAATGCTAATAACATACTGATGTTTTTAATTGTTGCTGGGCAGCACTGTACAGACCCCAGGACATTTCTGCTTCTCAGCTTCTCGTACTGCCCTGCCAGCAAGAGTTGGGGGAGGCACAAGGAACTGGGAGGGAATAGAACCAGGGCAGCTGACCTGAACTGGCCAAAGGGATTTCCACACTACATAGCATCACACGAAGTATAAAATAGAAGGCAGTTAGCTGGCAAGCTGCCGCTGCTCGGGAACTGGCTGCGCATCAGTTAGTGGGTGGTGAGCAATTGCTTTGTGTAACACTTGTTTTTGTGTAAGTAATTATCATTAATGTTTTTTTTCTTTCTTTTTCTGTTAGTAAATGGTTTTTATTTCAACCCATGAGTTCTACTTTATTTTCTCCTAAATCTCTCCCCCCATCCCACTGGGAGAAGGGGGGAAGCGAACAAACAATTGTGTGGTACTTCCCTGCCTGCCAGGTCAAACCACAACAATTAGTAATGCACAGAAAAAAAAAAAATCATTGTTTTACAATGCAAATAATTATAATCAATTTGTATTAAAGCTTTCTAACAGCTTTCTGTCAATCATTTCCAACCTCAACTTTCTCATTATGTGTTTGCTGAAACTATATGATGGAATACTGCTGGTGACATTTGAGTGATAGTGACTTTGATTTCAAAGGAAATGTTTCAGGTTCATTTCATTACCTTGGAAAAGTAAAAGCAAATTTGCCTTATAAAAAGCAATTACTTCTTAGCTGACCAGTGCACAATAGCAATATAAAAAAAGATTTCTCATTCCACTATTCAAATCCTAAACTAGCAAACTAGTGTTTGATTTTACTTTAAACCAATTTTACCTTGTTTGAATTGCAAAACCATTTAATCTTCATAAAGTAGGTTATTATAATGGAGATCATATTTTATTGGTACAGTACACCAATTTGGAACAAACAGTTTTGTATTTTTTTTTTTTTTTTTTTAAGGAAGAAATGCTTAAAACTGGAAAAATACCTACACTCTTTAGGTATTCAACAGTTCAAAAAATTATTATTATTATTATTTTTAACAAATACCTACAATAAAAAGTGTTCAGCTATAATAAACAGATACATATTTATGCTGAATACATCATAGGCTGAACAACATATCTGATATTATGAAAAGAAAAGATCTTATTCAGCTAACTGTTCTCTTTCCTCAGTTATTTTTGTAAGAATACCATGATAAATAGGAGTTGAATACTTAGCTTTCATTAACTTGATTAGTTTCTACAAGGAATTGCATAAATTCTTCTTTTATTTCCAGACTTGATAGCCATATTTCACATATATTTATATGGTCATGAAACTACATTTAAAGCAGATTTGAAGTAAAATACTATAACGATAACCACTTCAGTTAGAAGTATTTTAAACCCAAATGGAGAATACTGAATTTTCTGTTACTTAGTAGTTGTTTTTTTTATCAAGCCAATTACTGAATTTCCTTGGAGTTGTCAACGTGAGTTTACTGAGCGTCATGACAGTATTCCACAGCAACTTCTATTTTAAAGTCACTTTGGAAAATAAATAGATCGATATGCAATTATAAGCATCAGCAACAAGCGTATCATTCAGCAAGAGTCTAAGCAATTATTTAGAGTAATGAAAAGAAAAATCACAAGAAGTTGCCTTATTTTCTGTCATATTTCAGGAGTTGACTAAAATAAAATCCCTACTCATCTCTGTAATGCAGCATATCTAGATGTATAAATTATAGGTAAGAAGCACAATTCCATAGCTTTTTAAGATCCTCTGATCTAAATAAGCTAAAATAAAAATGCATAAAATGAAAACAAAATGAAGTGGAGAAACCATGAAATCAATGGTAATACAAAGAAGAAATCCAAGTAAAAGCTTCAGAAAAACACTAGCATGAAATACCTTGAGCTAAAAGCAGATCACTTATTCTCTGCATTTGAATGTGAGCTGTGTACAGATGCATGTTAGCAACAGGAATAATCTTTACAATGATTTAAAGATGCAATTCCAACATACATACTACCTTTAGAAAGTAATGCAGAACACCTGGCTTTGATTTTTGAAAGAAATGGGCATTTAATGTACGCAGGCAATTCCATGTTAAAGACTGTACGTTGTTGGAGATTAAGCACTTGTGGAAACAGTTAAAAAGAGCCCCTACTTAAGTGCAAAGAATGAAAATATTTGTGACAACCCTCTGAACTGAATAAAGCCTTGTTCTTCCATACGTCATCTGCACATCAGACAAACAGGGGCTATAGTAGGGTTGAGATGGTGATTTGATAACAGATGTGGTTAGGAGTTATCTTAAATTCTAAAAGATGCAGTTCATCTTTGCTACTAGGCTGCAGTAATTTCCAGGCAATCTAGTAGGCTTCAGGTTATCCTGACATAATCCAATTATCTTTTCCCTTGCATGTATATGCATGTATATTTTGGTAACAATAGAGTTACTTAGTGTAGAGGGGAAAGAAATAGATCTTTCTTCCAGTAGAAGGACAAAAAAAATATATTCTTATTCCTCAAATGGTCCAAATTATTATTTTTTTTTTTTAAAGCGTATTTCCAAATAAAGTTCTATTTGAAAAAAACTGAGGTGACAACACTGATTTCAACAGTTCCCTTAAAGTTAACATATTTCCAGACAAGATTTTTCTCTATGCATAACAGAGAATTCTTTATCTAATTATCACAGAAAATTACTTTTAATTGAACATAGGGGTACTTCTACATACTAGAGCTTGACCTTAGATCAAATAGAAAAATTTGACTTTGAGATCAGAAAGTGAAAGAAAAAGCATATCTCACCAATATTTTCTAAACAAAGACAACTTTGGATCATCAGCTAATAAACTGGCAGTGCATAATCCAGGTTCTGAAGTAAAAGCATCAGCAAGATTGCTAGATAAAAGGTTTTAAAATCTGAATTTAAAATAGCATTATATTACAAATCAACAAATTAGTTCCTTCTCTACAGAGATGCAGACAAACCTCTTTCACTGAATGATACACGTAGGTCACTCCAAAAGTAATGACTCCTATTTTATTTCCACAGAAACTACAACAGATACAAAGTGTACAATAACACTATTAGAGCAAATTCTCAACTATAAAACACAATTTGTCAACAAAGTCACCACCATTAGTTCTGCATTTTCACCCGTGATGAACAATTGCCTGCATGCCGCACTTGTAAACATCTGCACCAGCTGAGGAGACCCAGAGCTGCTGTCACCACTGTTGAAACACACCACCACCACCTCACTGTGCTCACAGCCACTGCTTGAGCTCCATAAACATTCAGCAGGCTTCAATGATTGTCAACGGGTGCAACTCTTTCCTCATGAAGGAATTCAGTGGCACACCTTTGCTTCACACACACTTTCATGTCAGATGCCATTGTGTCAGGCTGCCCCTCTGCTGCCATCTGTCACACAGCAACAACATGGAATGGAACATTGGTGGGAAGATTCACTGTCTACTCCCGTACCACAAACATTCGCCTTTGATGTTGTGGGCCAACATCATAAAATAGGAGGCATTACTTTCAGCTCCAACCTCGTATATTACAAAGCTGAGCAGAGATCAAGTAACACTGTCCCTGAATCATAATAAACATCAAATGAAATTGTACATTGTCATTGTGAAGAGTAAAGACAAATTATGATTTTCCAATATGAATATTAAACAATGGAAACCAGATATTTCTGAAAGAGTGCTTTGGGCAAATCACCCATATAAAACAAAATCAGTCCTGTGAGATTCAAAGTGATTAAAAGCACTCCTTAGCTTTACAAACATATCAAAGAAATGGTTAACATACAAGGCTGGTTCTTCAGAAAGTGAGGAAGATGATTCAAACAGAAATGTCATTACAGAAGGAATTTAATCTCTCCACTAACAACTCATTTTTTTCTGCTATTCTTTCCTTTTCAATAGCTTTCCTGTTTCAAATTGATGTCACTATATTTTACAATATTCTTGTAAAAAAATTGCAAGATTTTCATAACAAAGATTTGATTGTTGTGATGCCCTCTTATGTAAAATGTCAAACTTTTATGTGGTCACTAATGAAAGGCAATTTTTTTCTGCATCAAAAGCTGTTTTATTTTGTACTAGGTACTTTGTACTAGGTACCATCTTGCTTTCATTTTTTCTAAAGAAGAGTAGAAGGAAAATTTTAAGCAGGCTGTATACTTCCCTGTATAATATTGCTTTAGTGCTATGCATATTCATAAACTAATTTATCCTAATGCCAGCATCGTTTTCATTTCAAACCCTTAATATTTCAGAAAAAAAATTCAACAACAAAGTTCACACCATAAAGATGGAAAAAAAACAGGAAAATAACACAGATTATGCTCAATAATGATTTCAGAAGCAAAGAACTCAGATATGTTACTGCCGGGGCAGAGGGAAGACTTTAGGTTTGCTGTTGTTTCCCTCCCATTAGCAAAAATGTACATATCTATAAATAGATAGACCAGGGAAGCTACAAGTGTTTTTCTTTCCAGACACAGTGCAAAGCACTCCGTAACAGTTACATGTCGTGACTGTGACATCAACAGAAAATACCATCTGTAAAACAATAAACGACTTCATACATAGCCCCACCAACAGAAGCCTGGAAAACCAACATGGGTCCAGAACGTCCTTTGAAATGCAAATATCTTCACAGCAAAATTTGGTTAGGTTTGCATATATGAGCACATGACACACGTCTCCAAGTATCACTCTCTCATGTTAAGTAAGGACTGGAAACTCCTTCAAATCATTCTTGTATACAGATATAGCACCTAGCTTACTGCAGGCTGCTACTTACACGCAAGAAGACTTATTATAATGCCATAGTAATGTTAGCTGTCAAAAGACATGGTACCAGTTAGTATGAATCCAGAGAAAGAGGCTACAAACACCTAATAAAAATTTAAACCCAAAGATTCTGACAATGACACATTCTTTGATGTGTTACTAAAAGCATGAGTCTGCAACACTGCATGCAAAATTCTCACTACAAATGGGTCAGTAAGACCACATAAGTTCACAGACTCATGTTCCTTTTTCGCTTTAATTTCAGACTGAATTAGGAAAAATTTTCCTTAGCTCTGAGAAAAAAAAAAAATTTTTTTTTTCAAAACATACACTAAATCAAAATGGTTACAAAGATTCCAGGAATCTCAGCTCAGTAATGTAGCCACACAATTAAATCAGTGCCACAGCAGATGTAATCACCCGCTACAGCTTGAGCAGAGTCAGATGGATGCTCATTAAAATGTAGAGTTGAAAGTTCAAAGAAAGAACTTGGAGAAGTCAAGCTGTCCTCAGGTCTGAAACACTTTTCGATGAGACACAGAGGTGATCAAGTCAAATTCAATCAAATGAAAAAAATGAATAATCAAATTAAAAATTGAAAGGAAAATCACATCAGAAAGCTAAAGCATGGTATGAAGACTTTTTTTTTTGAATTTAATGTAGTGCTTCTGAAAAGGAGTTAGATTGACATTAGCAGAAACCAAA
Source organism: Penelope pileata (assembly GCA_013396635.1). Taxonomy (NCBI): domain Eukaryota; kingdom Metazoa; phylum Chordata; class Aves; order Galliformes; family Cracidae; genus Penelope; species Penelope pileata. Next base: position 400,894 of record WBMW01002239.1, read on the forward strand.
GTCTTTTGTTCCCAGAACCAGCTTGTTATAGTCACTGCCAGAAAGCACGCTCTCATCACAGAGCGGCTATAGAGCTAAACTGGGACATAGCAGGGCAACCTTCACACGGTGATAAAAGACAAATCCATTTTGTGTTCATCCTTACCTTGCTCTCTCCTGCAAGAGCATCAGTTAGCATAATATTTGATAACAGTTAAATCTGCATTGCAGAAAAGAAAGTTCAGCAGCTGTTTTAGAAAAGTCATTGAATAATAATCAAACCACTTCTAGCACTTCATAATGCAAAAGAAGGTATTTTTGTCATATTACCAGACAGTGAGACAACTGTGGATCCAGCCACCAAATAAAAGCCACTAGATCCTAAGCACGTGCATTTTCTGATGAGGTAAATATTACCTACTCCTTTCAGTCTTATTGCGCCCAGATGAAAAAATCCAGACAACCACATCCTTTAATGGCGCAAAGATACTCCGTTTTTTCTTCAGTGTAGAGGCACCTGTCTCTAAAGGCACTCTAAAGAAGAGTGACTTCACCACACAGAGACCTCAGCTTTCTCAATGCTCCTGATATCACAGATCTGTGCAGTCACTTTTCCAAGAGCCGCCATGGGCACAGCCACCATTAGCCTCTCGACAAGTTGCTGGCAGAAAACTAGTAACCAAGTCACCTAATTCAGAGGCACTTGGCTATCTAATTGTATGTATTGTCTTTAGCAGATTTCTATTAGTAGGTTAAATTATTCATGCATCACTGCATGATAGAGCAGAGGTTTTCCAAGGTGACTTTTGACTTCAGTGGCTTGCCTTTTCATTGTATACCTTCTGCAACAGAGATATCATCCTACAGCAATCACCCTCCATCACCATAAAGCACTGATATCCTTATCATGTAGCCTCATAATGAATAAGGCAACATATATTTGAGGGGTTGAAAATGATGTGATCCTCTGAGTTAAAGAGCACACAATAACATTAACACACAAATAAAATGAACCATGTATTTCCAAACTCTCAACATTCATTTGGCTGTGGTGTTATTTGGTATACACATGGGGACTATTTGTATAAACATATATATGTATATACACATACACATGCACTCAAATGACTTAACACGTTGCTGAAAAGAGCTACCCAAGTCATAAATCTGCATAGTTAAGACTTCATTCAAAGTAAACAGTCTCGTACTAAAATTCCTATAAAATATAACTTCCACATACAGTTTAACATCTGTATAAGGTACATAGCACCTTTTTGAAAGTTGTTAGTGCTGTGCAATATGCAGTGTTAAAACTGCACATAGTATAGCACAGAAGGGGTAAATGAAGAGTGATTAAAATCCATCTTTATACAACTCAGTAGCTCTTGAATGCCTCTTGGTATGCATGGCATCTGGTGTAACAAAAAAAAACACAGAGAAGATCCACATTAAACAATATTCCAGTCAAGCTCTGATGGAAAGATGTTCTTTCAAATCATATAATACAAGTCTGTTACCTTTTTTAAAACACATTTTTTCCTCTAACATTTTCTCATTTATAAACCAAGTCCAGAATACGATGGCATTCAAGTCACTCAAGTTGATAGAGGGAGTGTTTCTTATATTATGATAAAATGAATATGATGACTCTCGGTTTCAGCTTCAATAAGTACTCTTTAAAATTGGTTGTATTGATTACAGAGAAAATAAATTTCCTTCAACCATCTGCATTTCCTTGTATTGAATAGGAAAACACATTTGGCGTATATTTGGGATGCATAACTGCATTTATTACAATCTCACATTTTATTATGCACTTGATTTGTAAAAGTCTGAAAATTATGGAAAATGCTCTGATGTATTCTCCTGCTTTGAAAAGATGCAAATTACATATATATGCAGACTACTGCTACAGTTGAATTTCTTTTAGTAGTGACAATACAGTGATAAAAGTAAAATTATCTTCCATTCTTGTAAGCTTTGTTATTTCTAAAATCATTTTTATCCCAAGGTTTTCTGAGTAATGGTTTAAAAAGACTCTTTAAATATTAAACACACCAAAATATTGATGGATTAAATGAGATTTAGTTTCATAATCATAATGCACAGTGCTTAACGCACAATGTTTTCTGAGTATGCTGAGTACCAGCTTTCAAGAGGATACCTTGCATTTTAAAATAGACTTAGTTTCATTATCATAGATGTTTTCTCCTTTTGAAAACATTTAGTTATTCAGATATATATTTTTTAATTTCCCAGATAGTAAACCCCTGGTGGGATAATCTCATACCAATCCATATGGGGAAGGCAGTTTTACAGATCAACAAATCCTACCATTATTTGATTTGATCCAAGAACAACTTAATTGAAACAACATAAAGTCATTAAGAATAGTTCTTATACACATCCTAGTTAATGTAAATGACAGTTTAAAATATTGAAAATTTTGTTATGACCAACAGATGAACCCATTCTCATATGAAGTAAATCCCTGTGCATGGGCTTGTTTATTTGCTCTTAATATATACACACAGAGTACCTTCTGGTTGGTCACAGTTTCATATTGAAGGAAGTGAACTGTTTATAACAACTACTTTGCATTCAGTAAAATACACACACACACACAGAGAATATAAAATGCTGATAAAAACACATACACATGCTGCAGTCCAGATAAAGTATCTGAGGTAAAAAAAAGTTGCAGAAATTTAATGTTTAAGTGGATTTTAGTTTTAGTACATACGTCCAAGAAAGTTGTTTTCTTTATAAAGATAAAAGTCACAGAATCACGGAATTGCAGATGTTGAAAGGGACCTCAAAAGATTGAGTCCAACTCCCCTGCCAAAGAAGGCTCCCTACAGCAGGTCGCACAGGTCGGCGTCCAGACAGGTCCTGAATATCTCCAGGGAAGGAGACTCCACAACCTCCCTGGGAAGCCTGTTCCAGTGCTCCATCACCCACACCGTGAAAGTTCTTACGCATATTTGTGCAAAACTTCCTACGTTCCAGTTTATGGCCATTGCCCCTTATCCTGTCACCACACACCACTGAAAAAAGTCTGGCCTCATTCCTTGCAGTGATTAATCTAAGAAAAAAATTGTATGAACATGAAGATTTTATTGCTTTTGCAATCAAAGCAAATCTAGCAGTTAGCTAGCATTAAAGGGACTTAAGGCAGAGAAATTAATAGGATAATAATTAATAGAATGTTAATTAATATGATATACTCAAAATGACAAGCATTGTCAGGAGTGTTCTCGTCTCTTTAATGTACAGAATATCTTATTGAATCTATTTTGTGTTTTCCTTCTTCTGAACAAAATGTGGGCAAAAAATACATTTCCTACCCACACAAAGGAACAGATTTTAGTGCTACGCTTTATATGTTCAGAGCTCCAAAATTCTCCTCATGCGTTAGAGGATATTTTCTTGTGAAAGCATGCCTTGTAGGGAAAGGAGTTTTTCTTAAATCCTTCAACATAAAAGAAATTGCACAACCATTTCACTATTCCAAAATGAGGAGAAAACCTGTACTTGCAAAGGAGGAAAACTCTGAGCTCTCAAATATCTTCCAGTCAAAAATCTGGTCAGTTGATCACTCTTTATGGAAAAGGGATGAATCATGTCACTTACAAAAGAGTAACAAAATCTATTGCAATTAACTTATATTTAAATAGTTTTGTTGATACTTTCTGAAAACACACATACAACTAATTTTTCTTTATGAATGTCTACAGTAGAATTTCAGAGTTATATTTACAAAATGCTTGTGACTAAAAATACTTGCATAGCCCATAGCATTTGCCTACTCAAAAAGGAATAGAAACACAACTCCACTAGGTATCCAAGCAACTATAACATGATATGGACAGCAAATACAAATTATTGCCTGAATAGCCGGGAATAAAATTCCAGAGCTAAAATTTCATGCCACCGACCTGATGTATTCAACTTGACAAACAAATAAAAACAGTGCTATGCTGAGTATATTGCACGGGCTAGAATAATCAACTAACCTGTTTTCAGCAAATTACCCTCCCAGTCCTAACTAGCAGTTTTTTTCATACCTGCAAATGCCATAGTAACAAGGGTAAATTGCTTTGTCTGAGAGTAGTGAGTTTTTGTTCTTGAGACAGTGGCAAATCTTTCTAATATGCCACAAGTTGGTGTTTTCTATGCATGAAAATTATGAATCTAACCTTCACATTTCTAGTGGTTAATTTTCTTCACAATGGATATGCTGCTAGATTCTTAACATAATTTCTCTAAGAACGTTTCCTTAACTAATGAAAGCAGTTTGTCATACGTTTTAGTTTGCTTATTACGTCATCTTCTGAATCAAAACACATTCTTGATGTAAATCAACATGATTTGCACTCAAATTCCAAAACAAATTATTGTACATACTGTGTATGTTTCAAACATACTATATTTAATTACTGAAGTGAAACTTGTGATTATCTTATCTTGTCTCAAAATTTTATAGCTGGCATATTACACAGCAGTAACCTTTGGTATATCTCTATTACATCCAACATGACCTATCTTTGGATACTCCCACTATATTGAAAGAAACACAGACAAGATGGTTCTGCTGACATCTGATTGCTCACAGATTGACGAAATAGTGCACATTGAAGAGAAAGAGTATTTGGCACCAAATCTGCCAGGCCATCTCACACAGGGGATGACTCATGCAGACTGCTTCTTGGACAGTAAATATGCAGGCTTAAGGAGGCTCCAGAAAAGTAAACACTGTTTTGGACTGGTTTCTTCTTTTATTTGCTCCGTTTGTTACTGCTATTTCCATCCGTGAAAAGAGATGTTAGAAATTATCAGTTGATTCCTGCTCAAACCAAAATGCACTGAAGACTGACCAAATTACATGTCTCCCAGGTCTCCTTCTTGGTGACTACGTAAGATCTTCTACATACTAATAACTAGTAAAACACGAATGATGGGTGACAGTAATATTTTGCTACTTTTAACTTTTAAATGAGTTGCAAATATCAATTAGACGTTAAATTCCACACAAGTAGGAAAGAAAAAAATATTTTAATATACTTCTCTTAGAGTTTTACCCTTATAAGGCATCACCCTCTGAAATGCTGATCCATGTAGATTTTCCAGTTCATACATTCAGATTGAGTTAATGTTTCAAATCACACTGTACTCTTTATGAGAAGAGAAATTTAATTCCTAAAGAAAAAAATTCAGAACTGTGCTCCTAAAGCGCAGATAACTGCAGCTTGCTTTGGCAAGACCTACCAGTCCTAGTGCAAACAAAATGATGCTAAATTGGAACAGTTCAGAATTGGCTCTTGTATACCCTACATTATCTTTGCTTATTTGAAGCAAAACAGTTTTTTTATACTTGATCTTCATTATCTATTATTTATGCCTATCAAAATCAGAGTTGAATAATGGCAAAAGAATAGTTATTCATCAATGGACTGAGGATACAATATTGTCAACAACACCAGAGAAATAATTATTTATTCTATTTAGGTGCCATGACATTTATAAAAATTGGATTTTAATTTTGCTTTGTAGATTAACAGCAAGACTACTTTCTATTTAATATATGCAATATATGCATTGAGTCATGAAAATACTCCCTTTCCTTCCCCCCCCCCCTTTTTTTTTTTTTTTTTTTTTATGAATTTCATACGTATATTCGTTAACTGAAATCACAATCTTCTGTCTGTGATATCACAGTTGGTTACTGTGGAGATGCTGACAGTGCTGCAAATAGAGGATTATTACTCTAGGTGAGGAAAAGATTGCGGGAACAGATAGGCTGTAATAGGGGGTAAAGATCCTGTTATTAGAGAAAAAGCTGTAGGAACAAAAACTAAATGAGTAGAAAATAGTCTACAGGTGATAGAGAATTATTTAATTAGGCATTCAAACAAAGGAATACGTGTGTCTTCTGGGGGCTTTAGGGTTAGCATAATAGTGTCAAAACATTTGCTGCCTGGAAAAAACTCTTATCCTTCGATTCGTCATGCAGCGTTTCAATATTTCATGGCCAGAAATCACTTTTCAAGATCAAAAACAAATTGGTTAGATTTAAGGTCACATTTAACATTGAGAAAAAAATATATCTGTAATTTAGACTAAATCGGGAGTTCTGCTAAAAACTTGGAGAAATTTTCTGTTAAATTATCTTTCCAGTTTATTTCTCTATCTGCATTCACCAGTTCATACAACTAAGTGAATATAATCACAAAGGAAATCTAAACAGGACTAATTATAATCTTGTACTATTACAGTTAATCTCCATAAAACCTCAAAAAACCACCTTTTTACTCTCTTTGGGTGAAGCAGTGGTATAGTTCACCTACACCAATTCATGACTATGTAGCCCAGTGGTGATCCACCAATCAAGGGAGGTAGTAGAGGTGGTAGTTTTAACTCACTGACAGTTCTGAGTGGATAATTACCACACATAAGAACCTGAAATTTCCCAAGGGCAATGCAACAGATAAGCAAATAAAGCAACTGCATCCATATAACATATAATTTTCCCTAGAGACATAGAGTGATCAATTAATTGTAGTTATTAAACTAGAATATGCATCTTCTGCTGTGTCACTTCTCATTTTACAATCTGGCTGATATCAGCAGCAGAGTCATCTCATAGAAATTCTTGTTTGAGATGCATATTTTTGTTTCAGATCTGAGGATAAAAGCTAGAAGATAAAGCACAGCAGCAGAATCCTAAGCGAAACAAATGGAAGGAGTTTTAGATGTAGTCAACTATGCTCGTAATATCAGTAACAAACTAACAGGACAATCACTGCTATTGAAATCAGTGGCAACCACTTCCTGGGAATGTCACAACCCAAAGGTAGATCAAATTGTATTTCTTCAGAGGTGGTGAGGTTGGAGCAGGCTGCCCAAGGAAGTTGTGGGTGCCCCATCCCTGAAGGCATTCAAGGCCAGGTTGGATAGGGCCCTGGGCAGCCTGAGCTGTTGGGTGGCAATCCTGTCTATGGAAGGGGGGCTGGTGCTTGAAGATCTTTAAGGTCCCTTCCAATCCAAGACATTCTATGAAATATTACAAATGCCTTTCATTTTCACTAAAAAGACATTATTTCCCTTTCAATGTGATCAGCAGAAATCTTTGCACCTTTCTTCACTTTACTAGATGTACCTAAACCATATTATGGAGAAGCTGAACAACAAACTTCCCTGCTCTTGTTTTATTTGTCCTGTTCCCATTTTCTTCTTTCTCCTTAACTTCTAAAATCTGTTGTGATCTGTAATGTCTCATCTCTCTTTCCACACAAATCCTGATTTAAAGTTTTCCTCGATGAAGCCCAGAGGCAGAAACCTTTTCCAGCAAACAATGCTACCATCCATAAAAAAATATTAGAGATGATTGCTCCGATAAAGACTTCCTTCAGGTCTATGGCTGTGTTCTTTGTTACAGTTGTATTCTTTTCTGTTCACACATAATCTTAGCACTCAGATAAACATGCTTTTTGTTGAGGACAACAGTATATACTTTGAACAGGTCACCTTACGTTACATAAACTGTGGATAAAAGCAATGAGAAACAGTTACTTTATGTCATGTTTGCTGCCATGCTAAACTCCACTATAACAAATCCTCCTTTAATCCAAGTACTGTGAATCCCTTAAGACCAACATTACCATCAAAACTTTGGAACCTAGGAGAGCAGTTAAAGAATGCCAGCAGGTTCACTAAGGGAAAAAGGAGTTCTATCATTAAAGACTCTTCAGAGAAGATCCTATATTCTTAGACATCTGCCATCTGTTCATGGATAAAGTTGCAGCATTTATTCTTTGTCTGACTATAAATTAGACAACAACACACAGGAAAAGAGTTCGTACAAGACCAGGTCCCAAACTACTTAAGTCTTAAAAGTCTGAGACTGCCTGGGTGGATGCAGACCACTACCACAGCAAACGGAGCACTCTCAGCATATCTACTTAATAAAGAAACAAACAAACAGTTTTCTTTTTCACCTAAACACAAGAACAAGCCCTTGGTAGAATGCACTGCAATGTTCTCCGCGTATGGTGATGAAAGCCAATCACTGCATCCAATCGAAACGACAAGCACCCAATTTTTATCGTGTTGCTCCAGGACGAAGCCAGTCCAGTAAAGCTCACCACGTGAGTAGTAGCCTCCAATAAGAGAGAAAATACTGTACCTTTGAGATTTTCTTTCCCATTCAATCTCAAAAAATAAAAGCAAACAAAATCAAAAAAGATAAAATGTCCCAACAATTTTACACAGGCTCTAAGCAATACTATGAGCAACGAGTCTCTAAAGAGAGATTAGGATGCTTATACTAATTATATTTAACATTTCCTAACATTTGATAGATAAGCCATGGGGCAACTGAATCATCTTATGAAATTACAGTGCTTAGGATATATTCCCAAAAGTATAAACATTTGTATTTGTTAAGTTTACTTGTATTGCCTCAGGCACTGGTAGGTTTATTTTTTCCTCGGTTGGAATTGTGATTTCTCAAGATTACGGAACACTCATAATGCCTTTCAAGAAACAAAAATCATCCTTCTTTTTTAAAGTAACTGGTCTAGAGCAAAGCATGTCTACATATTTACTTGATAGTGGAGGGAGAATGGGTAGTCTTTCCTGGTGACTGAATTAGGGTCAAAAGCTATGTCAGCAAGGCAGAGGTGGATGAGCACTGAGCTTTATTCAGCTACATGTTCAATTCACCTTTGCAGCCTAAAATACTTTAGGGGAACAGAGCTCCACCAAGGGACATAACACTAATTAAGAGAAAAGATTAAAACAGAATTAAGCAAACAAGACAAATACTTTCTTTGAGTCTAGAAGAAAGTAGTTTTGTCCAGCCCCAGTAAGATGATGGACAAAAGGAACAGCAGAAAATTAGGACAAAGTTTATTATTACCCACAGTTCATACTTCATAACTATCATGGTGAGGAGAAAATGAATTAAGTGAAGACAATATCCATGGTGGGTGAAGGGCTCAGGATGAGCACATGGTTATGTCTCCTTTGACAACCTGCAGACAGGCAATGAACAGGACCTTTCCATTTAAAAAAGGCTAAAAAAATTTTTTTAAAAAGGGAAGTATTTTATATATACTATTTTGCAAGGGGACAAAATGATTAATGACGAGACAGAATGATTTATGTGATATCACATTGAAAAGCAGGGTTACACAGCTTGTTCATTGAATAAGAATAACCTTACGAAAGTAAAAACAATCTGTGTATTTATCTATTTTGTTTACTGCAAGTTATTCAAAGTACTGTACTGCTTACTGCACAGTGTGCATTAAAACTAAACGAATTTCTATTTGAATTCAACGGTTATGATTTAAAAATTTCGTTCTGAAAAAGCATCCTGCTATTTTCTGGTTTTGTGTCCCCTGTCCACAGTTTGAACTAAGTTTTCATGAGCGTTTCAAGGCTGAGGACAATGCTATATGTGAAAGAGTGGCAGTAATTAGATGTTTGGCTTCTGGAATGTTGTACTGCAGGTGAAAGTATGGTGGTAGCACATGGAATGCAATGTGGATGTGCCTTGTCATACGTTGTTGCAAGATGGATCACACATGCGCGAGCTCTCATTTTAATAACTCATCTGTTATTTTTTACTGTTTACAAATAGTTACATTTATAAAATCTTAACTATTTACAGGTGGAATAAGCATTAATACAATGAGTACTATTCCTATGGACAGATGTGAAAGCCTGGAGAAATGCAAGGTGTTTCTGACTGAGAATAAAAGTGCTTGGTTGGCAAAGTGCAAAGGAAGCAAATCCCATTCTCACATCCCTCTCCAAGCCTCCCAACTCCCTTTATACCTTTTCGCTACTCCTTATTAAAAGCAACAAGAATGGTAAATAACTTTCCATAACTGACTTCTCTTGCCTGAACTGGAGAAAACATGTTGATCCTTAGAACACATATCATCCGTTTACAAGTCTCTGTAAAAATTGGCAGCAGAGGGCAACAACTACAAAAAGGAAAATGGAGCAGTGCCCTTATTTATTAGAATGACTTATAGCTACAGAAATTTTTAGATACATTGTTCAGAATCATTTTGTTAAAGAGAAAGTACAATAAAATCTTCATATCTCTTCCTCATATGCTTAGTTCTGCTCTTTAAAACACATTTTTCTTGTCTTAACATTTATTTAAATACATCTGGACATGCTGATAATAAATGCAATCTGTATGTTTTTAAAAAATGGCACAAGAGCTTACAAAGTTAAATGAGACAACCATTTTTAGAAAGCATTTGGTAAAGTATTGCTTTCTTATAACATTTGATTTTTGCCAACACGCTCCATGGCTTCTGAATATTAAAACACACAATTGATATTAATATGGAACATTGCTTGCTTTCTAAGGTGTCACTGTCAACACAAGTGTTTTTTAACATTATAGCAATTTTTTTCATTGCTTCAGTAAATTACTTTCTAATTATATATGTCAGTATCTTTTCCATTAAAATACATAGAATTTAGTACAAATTTTGTTTGCAAGGGTGCCTGGAAAGGAATTCTTTGGGGTTGTTGTTTTTTTGATCTGGTTTTGGAGGAATTAGATGTTCTTTGCTTACTGTTCATGGGAGAACAGTAATTACCCTCGCTAGCCCAAAATATCCATCTGTTTTTGCACAATATAAACTAGTACTGGTAGTCTATTTAAGTCTGATTTTAAAAAGGAACAAGGAAAAAGGAAGAAAAGGAAAACGCGACAGATTTTATTTTTATGGTATTTATAAGATGTTCTTATTGTTACAGCAATATAGCCATTATAAGGATTAGGTCTGAAGTGGGGCAGCAAGGCCTGCTTCAGAACTGCATTATCTAAAATACTATGAAGCATCTTTCTCCCTTCACAATCAGTGACAAAAACTGTTGAAATTATTTCTTCACAACATATACACAAAGTTACTGTGCCGTTTATCTGCATTTTCTGAATATTCCAAGGTGACAGTTACCGCAGTTTATTACATAATGTTTTATTCTACATTGAATATTTTAATAAACCTACTGTCTTAAACAGATCTGTGTGGGAGAGACATAATAGCACTTAATCACACACTACCCCAACAAGTCTTTCCGTCTTAGTGTAAGTAGTGAAAAAAAGGGGGTTGAGATGCATGGGCTATATATAAATAGCATCACTAAAATCAGAACTAACATACACACTCTGATTGTATCAGAAAGAGAAAATGAAACAAATTATTCTAAATATAATATGACATTGCATTTATTTTTTTAAATTTGTTTTTATTATTTTTAAACTACATTTCAATTTTAGCTAAGTATATGGATATTTACAGCAACGTAACTGAATTAACTTCTTATAGCTACGTGTTAAAAAATGTGAGACGAAACTCAAACTCCTTAAATATCATGGCATTCAGCGCAAGCTTAGGTTCATAGCATGAACCTAATGGTCCTGGCCGTTTTGTATTCTATAGTGTTGAGAGAAGAATGAAGCTGAGACATAGGAATCGAGAATAGATATTCACAGCAGCTCAATGAAGTCTTCAAAACTGTATGAAGGACACTTCAGAACTACACAAGAAAGTACTTTATGGAGAGCGAAGAGAGGGAAGAACAAACAATTAAGTGAAACAGTTCAGCACATATAGTGATTTCTGGGCCAGTAACTTTCCAGTTTCTTCTTGAATTAACCTCTACAGTTTTCTAGCATGCTACTAGAGCCATGTTTCTCATCTGAGATGATAATTTAGCTAAGGGGTAACACAGATTGCAAAAATGACATTTTTGCATAAGCAGTGAAGTGTTAACTTTGAAAGCATGACTAGAAAGAGATTTCCACCAAAAGAAAATTCTTTGTTCCCTCCTAGTAAAAATATACTTGAAAAAACTATGTGATCTAAAGTTGTGATGTGAGTGATGTTTCATGAAGAAAAAGTACTTATAAACAGAATTCATAACCTTTGGGAGGTGATCTTTGTTTTTTAGGATACCCACTTGAAAGCATTCTTAAGTTGTTACAAGTCAAATATAATTATCAGATGGCCTGTGAGTCACTATGCACATCATCATGGCATAGCATGTGTATTAAAAAAAAAAAAAAAATCACCATTATAGTAATACTTTGATAAATTGCCTGAAGAAGGAAGCCAAAACCAAAAAGGGTAATGAAACCACAACTTTTTCATTCCACAACAGATGTTTAAATGCCTTAGTTATACTATTACTATGGAGAAATAAAATACTTCATTTTCCAATATAACCAGTTCAATGACTTACAGGAACTCTGAAATATTTCTAAATAATTGCAAAAACAGATTTGATGGTAAAGTGAAGAGGGAAGGAGATGAACAACTAGAATAGAGTCATTTAGAGGGAGTCAGGCACAGGCAATCAATAAGATGATGGTGTGTTTACTTTCTATTGCACACCATCCACATGACTAACATTTTCACCTGATCAGCCAAAGCACTCTTTCACTTTAATAGTTTGTTATATTGTTTATTTTCTGACTGTTTGTAAAAGAAGATATCCACCCCTTCCAGCCTCTTCTAATTGTTTCAGGGCAATTAAGTCCCTGAAAACCCAAAATGAAGACAAGAATGTAATGCACCAACAGAGATGGAGTAAGCACTGATTTTACTCATGGCTAATACCAATAGGGCTTGTGGAGCTGAAGAATATCAGATTACACTACAAACTTTGTTCTCACATAGACCTGGATTAAAGTAAAATTTGCAAAAGTCATTCTCATACATTCTATGATGATTTCCATGGTGGCAGACTGGCTAATTTTATTTTGAAACAGAAACAACTGTGTTCAGTGCTGACCCTTCTGTACCACAGAGAAGCATGGAGAGGATGCAAGAGAATCAAGGAAATCTGTCCTTCTCCATTCATATTCTCAACTAGGTTTTGTAGCCTAAGAATAAACCAAGGGAAAAAGACAATAACTTACCAGATAAATTTACTGCTCATTAAATGGAATTTCTGCAGGCACCTGTACTTTATTCCCTAAATAACACAGGCTCACATGTACAGCCCAAAATATCTGCAGTCTCAGCCTCACAAAAGATGGAGAATTATCAAATCTTATGTCCTTGCCAAACCATACTAAACTGGAAAAGAACAGAAAATCATAAAAATTAATTCTGTGACTACAGTTAAGTTCTACCTTCTGCTGTCAAATCTAAACCTAGTTTGTCAAAGTGGTCCATGCCAAGCACAAAAACATCCAGTGAAGCACAACGAACAGAGCTACCTGTACTCAGTGTGAGGAACCTGGCAAAAAGGGAAGGCTGCAATTGAGCAGGTCCTCAACTGCACTGTGCTGATAGTTGAGGAGAGGCTGCATTTGCAGCTCACTGTCTGGAGTTCCTCTGAATTTGACCTCCAGTGACCACACAAGGTCCAATTTAACCTCCAGTAACTGCTGGGAGCCTAACCAGTTGACCTCCAGTAAGCTCGGTTGCCCGCAAAAAAACCTGGAAGTTGACCTCTAGTGCACCCAAGGGCCAGATATTGACTTCCAGTGACCCCCAGCAGGGAGAATGTGACCACTAGTTACCCCAGGAACCCTAACCAGCTGACAACAAATAATCCTGGCTGCCCTCAAAAAATTGGGAAGTCAACCTCCAGTAATGCCAAGGGGCAGAGTTTGACCTCTAGTAACACCTGGGGGCCTAACCAGTTATCTCCAGCAATCCCAGGGCCCTTCTCCCTGAAGGCAGCATCACTCTGGTGAAACTAAGTAAAAATTATGTTTTCCTTTAAAAACACAGCCCGATGAACAGAAGGTTTATCGAGCATACTTCTGGTCAATACTTGCATAGTTAATACAATAATATAGATCACTGTAGAAAATTGAAATATGCTAAAGGATATACACCCCATGTCTTGTCAGGAAAAGAAAGTTGTAGCTGCCCAGTAAGAGCCTGTCGCCAGCTGGAGATAATTGCATTGCAATTATATTATTGTGCAAGAAGGCAGTTTAGAACATATGGACTACAAGAAGGGAAAGTGGTCATAGCACTTCTGTGCTACTGTGTGCATATGATCACTTCAACATCATTTTTCATAAAGCAATCACTGGAAGTGGGACAGTGCCCCAGCTGTTCCTCTTCAGATGGACTCCAAGTGGAACAAGCCCTGTACTCTGAGGCTCTCGCTCCTGGCTACTGTCACATTTCCTCCTGATTGTGCCAAACATACTCTTAAATCTCCTCTTCAAACACACGGGGAAGGAGCAGGGTGTGTAAGTGAGAAGACAATTTTCACACAAGTAATATCAAGAGGTCAGGAGGGTGTTAGAGATTGTTGAGGCTAAGTACAAAAGATACTTCTTTTTCTCTTAGTCCATTTCACAGTTACATTAAATTTGCTGATAATAATATATTTGAAGGAATTAACAACGTAAAGAACAAAGAAATACAGTCTCGAGCTCAGTTTTAGACAACCATGTTGCTTGACTCTGAAGATGCAACTGACTTTTTCAGTCTGCATTGTACATGGCAAACGTGAGCAATCTCAAGCTGAAGTAGCCAGCTCCTCACACTGTTTCTCCACAGCCATTGAAAAGTCTTTCACAAAAATTTGAGCAATATGAAGACAAACTGGCAATGCCTGAGCAGTAATGCCCTATATTTATAGGCATTTCTTGAACAATGAGATCCCAGAGATACTCTTATTGTCTTTACTTTCCAATTACTTAGCTGCTCCACTATTCATCAACTGTGAGTGGATCATTTTGAACCCTAATGGTTCCTGTTTGCAAACAACAGCAGTGACACAATTTTCATGCTGTATTAATTTCTTTGCAAGGACTTGCAAGCTATTTCTTACATTATCACTGTTACCTTTTTGATGGGGCCTTCTCCAAAGAGAAAGGTAGCATTCAGTAACTTCAGTGTAACTTTAAATGGATTAAACAGCAGTAGTTATTTCCGTTTGGTAAACATTGGGAATACAGCCTAACCAAGAACAAGATACTTAGTAAGAAATTACTAAGTGCTCATTCCTGCATTTTACAGCACATACTTGACGTAAACTAGTGCATGGAAGCAAATAACCAACATGCAGGAAATGGAAGATCTGAGCTACAGAGTAGTAGAGGAATAAACCTTATTTTGTGTTTCCATCCACGGGAGAAAAATGTATCAGTTTCCCCCCACATTAAGTGCAACACCAAACACTCCAGGTGCTCACTTGTAAAATCTGATGCCTCAGTTAGCCCTGCCTCCCTTTGACAGAAGCCCTTCAAAGGCCCAAGAATTGAATGGAAGCATCGCCAAATCTCTTACAAGCATTCCAGATAAAACCAGTTAACACTGAACTCAGAGCTCTGCCCAGAAGGTTATTTGTTACTGCTCTGAGGCTGCTTTGACAGAAATGACTGACATTTCCATTACAACCCATTTTTCCTAAGCTACGTGAAAGCAAAGCCACTGCTTAGAACACAAAACCACAAGCCAGAACACTACAAACAAGACAGGTGCGTTGCCACCTAAACCCACAACAATAAAGGGCAAAGCCCAGACTTGCAAAGAAACAAGAAAAGGAGGGCAGGGAATGGAGTTCATGCTGCCAAATGCCCTGCTCATTTATCTTCCAGCTCTGGTTGGTTAAAATAGCCCTCAGAACTGGGACAAAGCAAACAACTGCAGCCAGCATCTTAGAAGATTAGGCTCCACTGCAAGACTTGCAAGGGGCTGGAAGTCAGAACTGAGCAGGTAAATGCTGCTGGGTGGTGACACACTGATGCAACCAGAAATGACAGATAAAATATTAGGACTTTTCAGAAAATTCCAATATGTGCAGTTGTTTTTCATCAAGCTTACCTTGCAGCTATTGCATCTTAAATATTGTGATACTAACAGCCTGAGAGTGAAAATGATTACCAGCACACTGAAACTAACTTCATCGATTTTCCCTGTCTAAGCAAAGTGCAATGCAAAAAGGGTAATCAAACAAACAACCTTAACTGTGAAAACAAAATTGGATTTTTTAAATACTGTCATTTTTATTAATCTGAGGTAATATTACTTAGCTGAAGATTGCTCTTTCATTTACAATAAATGTTTTTTTCAAGTTAACATTCCCTATTTAACTGAACAAAGAGTTATTTTAAAAAAAAAATACTGCTGTATTTCAGAGAAAAGCTATTTTTCACCATGAAGTCATAAAACCCTGTATGTAAAAGGAGTTTACAATGGGAGCATTGACATCCCCTTAACTGCAGCAGCAGCAGCTAAGGCAAATGTAATAGGGTAAAAATTTCAAAGATAAGAATCAAAGTATTTTATCAAGGTTGTTCATCCCATTACAATCTCGACTTGTACAAAGCTTTTAATGTAGGAAGTCACCTGCTGGACAGAAAGCTGGTGGTATGAATCTGTACATAAAAGCATTTTTCAGTTACAGTCTGAGCCTGAAATGCCAACAGGATTTCTTCTATGGATTTTCTATTTAACGAATTTTCGCTTAAATGAGAGTTCTAAAGTAGTTTGAGCTTGTTAATCCACCCTCCCCCTCCCTTTTTTTAAATATATAAAGTTGTATTCAGTACAATAATTAGTCATACTGTCTTCTCAAAAGTGACACCACAGAAATGGCATGTCTGATCAGAGCTTTACACCACTGAGACTTGAATCAGAATCTGATTCTTGAGTCCTTGAATAGTTCTGTTGGCCTGACCTTGGAAATGTTGAGAAGAAGCTAAATATAGTCAAGACTTAGGCAGATACATGTTTTCAAATGTGCAAACATTTTCAAGAACAAGGGGGAAAAATATTTTCATGTACTGGCAAGCTGAAAAAATAATTTTGAGAATTCTGAACCATCTGAATAAATTAAAAATAGAACTATTTTCTCTCTCCAATCCGCTCTAAGTTTGCTGATATGTAGCACAGTGTCATAAAAATTAACAGAATCAGTAAGATTCTACTGCATCGGTTTTCGTGGCGACCTGGATATACCACCCGAAATAAGAATGAAAACACTGGAGTTTAAATTCTGTTGAGCTACAGAACAGCTACTGAAATATTTCTGAGAAAAATTACACATTCCTCATTTGTAAAATAGAAGCAAAGTATTCTGTTAAGAAAAGCCATAAAAAATATCATCATCTGTTTTTGCATTTGGCTAGGCTCCCTTGGTTTCTCAGCATAATACAATGATAACTAGAGAAATAAATGCATACAATGAAGTCATCTCTTCATCCAGATGTCCAGAGAAATACACTGCGTGACTTAATTGGCCTATCTTCTCACAATGAGATAAGTTTTACAAACACATTAGCTGTAAGATCTGAGAAACAGCTGAGACTGAAAAGACCAGATATACAGGAACACCTGAGTTTGGATTTCCTAGTCCTTGCTGGGTATCCACAAAAGGAAATGGGTGGGCCGAGCTCACACATCTGCCTGCACTTAGACAAATCTTTGAAGTTTAATCTATGCACAAGTAAAGACTTTTAAAATCCCCTCCAGTAAATGATGGAATATTTTATTGAAAGCTGCTCACCCCCAATGACTACATTATGAAACAGAGGTTTTTTTTGCCCATTATAAAATCAATGTTTTGCACACTCAAAAGCCTATGAAAGCAATTTCCTCACAAATCTAAGCGTGAGCCCAGCGTGAGTAGCCTATAAGGCCCTCACAGAAGAAAAGAGTATTTGTTTGAATCAACAAACCTTATTTAAGATCTCAAACTCCCAGATACTGTTTTTTCAACTCAGACAATACCAAGACACTCGTTTTCAGAACTCTGTGCTAAGGCACAGCAAACATTTTCCATGTTCAGACTGAGAAAATTAAAATCATAAGTTAATTTCAAGAAGATTTATCCCAGATTGACATATTGCAAAGTGCTCTTTTTGTGTCAATGCAACACTTCAACTATCAATGGAGCTACAGAGTTTCAGGGAAGTTGTCCTGCATTTGCATCACCAGCTTGCTCTTGCTCTTAGTTGAAATCCATTGGCTTTTCAGTTGTTTGCATCATGCCAAAACGTGCTGTGACTTGGGAGAGCCTAGCGCTTACTTCCCAGGCATTAAGGATTCTTTTCATGTTTTGGTTCTCATGGTTGCTTTTTAATCTGGTTTAAATCTTTGTGCATAGAGTAACAAGGAGTCCTGTGGGACTTCGCAAGAATTGTGCCTGGATGTTATCACATCAAATGGGAGATGATTGGCAGGAATTACAGAATCTGAGTCTACAGTTTCAGGCAGAGTACCCGAACCGTTGCAAATCTAAAGCAAAAGCCACATTTCCAAAAACTCTACTTCTGCCTACCTTTATCTATCTTAAAAACAGCCCATTCTCCACAGAACTTGTATTCCTTGCCCAGTGTTCGCTGATGCTGAATATTCAATGTGGTATCAAATCCTTTCTGAGGACACAATAATGCATAATGAAGAAGGTTTTAATTAAGATGTCCCTCAGCAATGAGCTAGCCAGGGACCATCTGCACCTCTCTTGGCTTTCCAGGCTGTTTGCTAGGAAGAAGACATGCCAGCCATGTCAAATTTAGGCCTAAGTAGAAAGCAGAGGCATGAGGAATGGGAATGATTCTGAAAGCATATCATATATTTCTGCAATACGTTTCTTCCTCATTCTGTACAAAAAAAAAAAAAAAAAAAAACTCTTTGTAGAATTTGCTGACAATGCATTTTCTCTCAGTCTAAATTCAGGAAATTTATTTTCTTCCCCCTTTGTGTTTTCCCTCTGTTCCCTGGGACTCCTTTTGACAAGAAAACCAATCCTGTAGACTGAGATCTGACATACATCCACAAACTTGTGGTATTTGCCCATAAAGCAACACAACACCTATTAGGCATAATATAAGGAAAGAATTAAAAAATCACAACTGTGAAATAATTAACTGGCCCTAAAACTAATAGGCAAATAAAGTGAAACACAGGCTATACTACACTCCAAAAGTCACTAGTAGCAAACATACTGCCAAATCATTTTGATTGCTTCTTCACAGGAAAAGAAATACTTGGTTGCACATAAAGAGGTAAATTTCAGCTCCTTCTGAAGGACTGACCTGCAGTAACAGAATGCTGCAAGAAGAACGAGAGCACCAGCAGGAAAAGAGCAGCTCTGTGCTATCAGTTTTTGTTTTTAATTTTAATCAACACAAAATTGTTAGTCCAGAGTCGGTTGTTCAAGATGACAGCTGATGTTACTATACTACCAGAAATACATTTCTTGGAAAAAAACAAAACAACACAAAATAACAACAACAAAAAAGAAAAACAGCAGCAAATAGACAAACAGCAATGAAGCCCAGGCTCTAAAACCACACCTGCAGTTTTGTCCTTACCCATGACTGCCAAAAATACTGTGCAGCAAAGCTCACATGAACAAGCATACTGAGAAAACACATGGACCATCAGTTAGTTCTTTTCAAGCACAACACATTTTAGCACAAATTTATTGCAGCTGCACTTCAGAAGATCAGAATACAAACGTACACAATCATGGAATATCACACTTCATACAGAAACCATTTATGGTGATAAAATTAACCCTATTTGCAAATGTCTGAAGATCATAACATCCATGTATTGTTTGAATACATTTCCACTGTTGGGAAATACTATAGGAAACTAGAAGAATGAAGAATAGCATATCCTGTCAGAGAGAACTTTAGAGAACTCCTGAGGCAGAGATTATGGTAGCTGAAGATTGAATGTTCTTTAAAATTCACTAACAGGCATATTCATTACTGCATCAACCAATCAAAACCCATTTGAGCCTATTCACATTTCAGATCTCCATCATACCCTCAGCTAGGGAGTTTCAAAATTTAATTATGCATTTATGAAATAAATATTTCCTTTTCTTGATTTCAAACCTGCTGCATGATTATTTTATTTGGAACACCTTCATCCTTGCATTATATCAGCAAATAAAAAACGCTGCCTTGTCTACACCATTTGTCATTTTTCTTTCTTTTTTTTTTTTTTTTTTTTTTTTAATCACAGCCCCTAAGTCCCCTCTTTTCCAAGGAGAACATATACTGCCATTTAATTAGCCATCAATGAGAAACTCTTCCATGCCTTTAGTTACTGTTTTTGCTTTTTGTAGCTATAGGGGACTTTTAGCAGCCGTGCCTATAATATTCAAGATAAGAGTGCCACCTAGATTGCAGAAGGATTGCATTCATTCATTCTCTTTCCTGGATGTTCTGTAAAACAGTGATTTCCTCTTCAACTATTGTTAAGACAACTGTTTTATTGAACAAATCACAACAACTCTAAAATTTCCCTCCTGTATAGTAACTACTGTGTCAAAATTCAACTTTAATTACACGCATTACCTTGCATTTACCAAAATTGAATTTCATCTGTCATTCAGTTTCACAAAATCACGTTTTACCTCTTTAGAGTCAGCTTTACTTTTGAGCGTTCAAATACATTTAATCAACCAGCACTCTGTATCTCATAACTAACCATCCCTTTCCAAAGTTATTTACAGGAGCTCAAAACACAAACCTTATATCTAAAACACACACTGAGCAAATACCACCTGCTCTCTGTCCCTATGCTTGCAAAATGAGTTTAAAAGTTAAGCATAAAACATATGACTATTCTTCAAACAATAAAAGTATGAGTTGTTGACAGTATTATTTGTATTCTATCTAATCTGACCAACTTGAACCAAGACTCAGTTATCTCACGAGTTTAAGGGCATGTGTAACAGTCACTGACTGAGAATTTATTCAAATACAGAATAACAGCTATTATACTCATTTTTAGAGAGAGAGAGGAAAGGAGTGGAAAAAGAGATGAGGGAAGGAGAGAGCTGCAGTTCCTGAAATAGTTTTCCAAGTGAAACCCTTCCAGTCACTCTCTGTGCACTGTAACAGACTATAATAACATGCAGTCACCTCACAAAAATTAAAGTTGATGTTGTATGTTCCAATTCAGAAACAACTGGGTATAATCATATTCTGCTCCCAAAAATATAAAACTTTCAGATGATGCAGGTAACAATCAGAAGTGGATGTTTCTAAATCTTTACCCATTTAGAAATCCTCTCAACAGCAAGTTCTACCCAGAATAAATGTACTTGATTGTTAATACTAATTAATTCTCATCTTATACTCTTAATTATATTGTCTCTGCAGTACTTACGTGGGCTTGCTCAATGCCCTAATTTTTCCTTACTCATAGACATTTAAAATAAGCTTTTTGAAACTTTTGAGTTTGCTGAGCTGAGTTCTTTTTCTCTTTTACTAATGTGCATGCTCGCTTGGCATTTATATCTAAGCTTCTTCAGTCCTGCTTAAGAGTTAAAAAATGTAATAAAATTGAAATATGTTAATATAAAAATGAAGAATGGGATTTGTCTTACCATATTAAGAAGATTAAGCAATGGCTAGATAGTCCGGGACCATCTAGGGTTTAGCTTCTACTTGTCAAAGCTGCTTCCTCATCTCTATAAAGACACCAGATTACAGTCTTTTTCCAAGGTCAGTGTACTCTGTCTCTGCAAGTGAAAAACATGAAAGAGATTTATTAGGCAGCAACATACATCTGTGCATTTTATCTTTTTGCAGTATAAACACCTAGGAGATGCTTGAAGCAGACTTTAAGAGGAATTCAAATGAATTATAAATGATGATTAAATCTAAATTGCTTCAAAACTGATGGTATTGCATCATTTAACATTTTCTGTGGTATGGGGTGCCATTTTTTAGACAGCACATTTTTGAATGAACACATGCCATACACAATGCAGGTCTATTAGCAAGGCATCAGTGTATGACAGATCAACTTTCAATTGGAAGATCGTAAGCACGCTTCATATTGTAATGCAATCAGTTTATAGGAAGTAGCTGAAGCATGAACAACCATCTTTACGACTGTCATGGCCACACAGATACCAAAGTACCGTGTATACACAGACACACAGACATCTGCATGTATCATCTCTCCACAGATGATACTGAATGGGAAAAGAACAGTAAAGGCATGGAATCTTTTTTTCTGATAGTACTTCACAGACAGATAAAGGACTGACAGGTACGTAGCGAACATTTACATCGGCAATGCAGTATCTTAATAACATACAGTTCTTTCACAGAAAACACTGGCAATATACTAAATGAGAGACATTCTCAGACTTAGATCACTTTAGAGTATATCTTTAGACATTAATAACAATGAAATAGTAACATTGTCAATATTATTATTCACAGCATTTCTCTTATTGCATTACGAAGGCAATGTCAAATTTATGACTGTATTGTTTTGCTCCATGCTTCACAGAATCAAAGAATGGCTTGGGTTGACAGATCATCTCATTGCTTTGAGCAATCATCATCTCTTGCTTTGAGCAAGGTTGCCAGCCACTAGAACAGGCCTCCCAGGGCCCTATCCAACCTGACCTTGAGCACCTCCAGGAATGGAGCATCCACAGCTTCTCCGGGCAGCCTGTTGCAGCATCACACCACTCTCTGAGTGAAAGATTTCTGCCTAACATCTAGTCTAAACCTCCTCTCTTCCAGTTTAAAATTGTTCCCCCTTGTCCTATCACTGTTTGATCATGTAAGAAGTCCATCTCCCCCTTTATTATAAACACCTGCATGTGATGGGAACATTAAGTAAAACTTGCACTGTGTCTTAAACATTTTGATGAACCCATTCCAGTCCTTCTATTAAAAGAGAATAAACATTTTTAAGCAGTAGAGAATCTAAACAGCTTAGCAGATAAAGAATACAACAGGGAAAGTCCATCCCTTGATCTTTTTTGTTAGAAAAATAAAATATTCCAAGTTTTAAGACAAATTTTGTAGGCACATTTCCCCAGATGAAGAACTTCAGTTCCTCTCATGTCTGTTTTCTTCTTTCCTTGCAAGCACTTAAAGCTACGTTTGGGGTAAAAAAAATAAAATAAAAAATGAGAGGGAAAAATCCCAAAGCCACTCAGCATATCACGAGAAGTGTCCTCATGAATAAATTGAACCAGACATAAGAACATTTTCACATGATCGAACGTAGCCTGTGTTCATTATGGAAGCGTCACACTTACATGATTAAGAGTTAAGCTGTAATTTAACACAAACTTGGTGTTCTCAAATAAACCTAGAAAGCAGATTCTGATATCAAAAGTTGCATTTTGCCTCTCAATTTGCCACTGCTCAGCTCTCTAGGCATTGTCATTCCTCCAGCCCTGTGCTTACAGCTCCCTGCACTTCAGCACCACAGAAGCAAGCAAGCATTCCTCATTCCTGCCTCATGTCCTAAACGCAACTTTATAACTCTGATATTTCCTGGATCTTATGTTTTCTAGATCTTGGTTTATTTGTAACATGTATATCTCTGGATGATTTTATAAAAATCTACTGAGGATTTTTACGAGATACATCATTGCTCCAGCAATAAAGCATGATGTACAACTTTCTCTCATCCTCAATTCAGAAAGTTATTTCCTAATTGTATTTGAAACCTTAATGAGTTACTCTGACATATACCTGCAAGCAAATGTATATTTATAGAACAAGGAACTCAGAATTCAGGACACATAAAGATATTTTTCCATTTGTCCTGTTGCAACTAAAACAAAAACTCTACTTGCCTATAAAATTTTCTTCTATAATAGTAGTGAACCTCTTCAGATAGGCTGCTGAAAATTAGAAATTTGGGATGATGAGATTTCTCTGATGAACGTCACAAAACAGTGTTGTACATATTGGAAGACAGAGTTTAAAACGCTTTCCAGCTATTTGTTATTTTTCATTCCTGTGTTAGATGCAGTTTTGCTTATCATCCCCTGCTTGAGACCTACATTTGCCCCCAGTTCAGAATATCCCCATAATATGTCGGTTTGGATCACGTACCTATCACACCGTAAAAATCCTTGGAATCAAAGTCCTGCAAAAAATGTCATCCAAACCCTTGTGTATTGTTGAGGTTGACACAAGCTATTTAAATGGTAATAGCTGCAAATGCTCGCATATGGCATTTCTCTTGAATATGCTATCACTCCCTGTCTCGGAAACCATCATCAGCGGTTATCTCAAGCTGAAGGTTAGACAACGATTTTTAAATCTTTAAATTGGATTAACCAATATGATCAGAGTTTGACAGTTTCATGAACATCGGCATATCTGCACAACAGGACTTGAAATTTGAAAATGAAGCCTTATGCACACTTTTGTCTTAATCTTAAATGCTATTGGTTTAAACTTCAGCTTTAATGCTGCAAACAATGAATAATATATTGATTAATCTGACAACAACAAGGAAAAGTTACAGGTTCATCTAGACCTGAAATGGAATTTTTCTGAAATGAATGACATCTACAGACCCAACCTAGATCATTTAATATAATTTACTCCTTGAAAGTATTTTTGAAAAAGAACATTAAGAAGAGGCAAAAGCGAAAGCTCTTAGCTTTTACTGCTTATACTAGATAGAACGTATCTCATGAATTCATATATTTATATAAATTTCTTTGTAAACAAGTCTAGCCTGTTCTTATATTCACTAAAAAAAGAGATGGGAGGACCTGCAGCACATTTAATGAGAAAATTTGTTATGAAATATATGCAAGTCTAAGTATCATTGTGTATGTAGCATGTGAAACCATTTCACAAAACATTTCTGGTGCTTGCTAAAATAATCTGTGTCAAATAGCAAACAATTCTCCATTTAAAAAACAAACAAAATCAACAAAAAAAAAAACACTAACTTTTAAATAGATCTAAAAAATCATATCAATTTCTACAGATATTTCTACCAATTTCTCCTGGGCGAACCAGTACAGCTCTACTTATCCACAGAATTCCTAATTAATATCAACCGAGAAGCTGACAACATCTGCTGACATTTTACTTTATAGTAAAATACAATTAAACAGTTTATATTAATAATTGCAATCAACGTCTCTACTGCACAGATACTTTGCATGAAACATACGCTCCTTAGTATCCATGAGATCACACAATTTCACGGAAATTCAATGGCATTTCTCATTTGAACTACAGAATTTTTTTAAAGAAAGTGCATGAGAAAGATTTAGCATTTGGGACTGTCAGTAATTAGAGCAAATTTCTAATAGACTGAAGAACATAACTAAAACATTTGACTGAAGTGTTAATGCTATAGTTCTTTTTCTACCGAGCACTGAAATTTTAACACGAGCTCATATGCATACAGAAATGTTTCTTTCTTCCTCTTTATCCTTCCAGCCAAGAACAGCAGAAATTCCTAAATCCCCTGCAAATGATGGCAGAAAGTTCTATAACTACAATGTTTTGGGCTCCAGGACGTCAAATGTAGCTTATGCTGGTCATAAAACTTTCCTTCCTCAGGTGTACAAATGTGTAGCAAGAAATCAATCTCCTATTACTCATATGCTCTGATGACAAATACAGAAACACCACAACTGCACAACTTTCTTTACAGTTCCCCATTCATCAAGTGTCATGTTACTGGAGATGTGTCTTGTGTGAAGCCTTCCAGTATTCAGTCAGGTTCTCAGTCACAGCCCATAGTTTTGCTGTGGTTAACTAAAGCTGTTAAGCCTTCAGGAGCATTGCCTTAAAAGCCTTAAAATCTGACAAACAGTGAGCAGTATTTCAATTGATTTCTTACGGGACATGAAGACAGCACAAACAAGTTTGTTGAAATGCTTAACAAAACAAATGAAATCAAAACGCATTTTGCTGCTATATAGGAGAGCAGAGAAATACATGAGTATTTTTCTTTGACTGCAGGCCTTTTTCATCCCAAAGAAAGAACTTTCACCAACCAAGAGATAGTTCAGCTTTTCCTATCTCTCAGTTTTCTTCTGTCAAGCAGTTTCCAACAGTTCCTCCACCTTTCTTCTTCACCAGAAATTGCATTTGAATTTTTTTGTTTATTTGTTTTTGTTTTCCTGTAGTTCTATTTTATTTATGGAATTTTCTTGCTGGTAAGCTTTCTTAAGAATTTCATCCAAGCTCTATATATCATGTGCCTCATTGCTAACTGTGTCCTGTCACAACTGTCCTTTTTTTTTTTTTTCCTCCTTTTCTCTAAACTCATTTCTATTTCTGCATTTAACAAATCACATACCTAACATACTGCTACTCTTCAGCAGCATCTTCCAAGTGAGCCATGGAAGAAGCTTGTCATCTCAGGCACTTACTCAGCATTCTCTCTCAATAGACTTGATATGCCATCTATGCTGTGAATCCCAGGCAAACGCCATCTAACTCCTTTGTAGACTACTGATGTAACCTGTAGAGCATGTATTTCAGTAAATCTGACATTAGAAATGAGTACTTCTTGTTCAAAGACCTGGCTGTCTTGAGCTTGTTGTCTTGTTACAATTCTCTGACTGATGGCCAGCAAATCATTAGCACATGATGTTTTAAGGGTGATATTAGCATTTTATTTACCCACAAATTGTGATGGCATAGATTACTCAAATTTCAAAGTAAGGTCTAACATCACATTAAAATGCCTGGCAAGGTGTGCTGGTTTGTGGAACAAACAATATAGTACCAGAGAAGGACTCTTGAAATAAAATACTGAAAGGAAAATATAAACATGCACATATTGATATACAATTCAACAAAGTTTCAGTAAAGGCCTCGGTATATGCATTTGTTTTACCAACAAGAGTTATCAGGTGACCTGTTTTACTAAAAAAAAAAGTTGTACATTTAGCACAAGCATTTTTTCATAGTCCCATACTAACATTGATGTCATTCATTCCATAGTAGAATATATAAAAGCAACATCATTAGCTTTACAGCTAGTACCTTAAATTTTCAAATCCCTTGTACATTTTTGAGCGCGACTACTTTGGAAGAAGTGCATGTTTGTTGGGTGAATTTTGACGATTTCTTCCAATTTTGATGCTATTGTATTACAGTTACTATATTTTCCATACAAAGAATGCAGAACAGGAAAACAAAAAAAAAATAGATAATAACATTTGTATATGCACTGTGCCTTAAACAGAAGTTTGATTTTTTTCTACTCATCATCACAAATGTGTTTTGAAACCTCAATGCAATAAGCATTATGCATTGATTTGAAGAGTTTCATTTGCATTTAATTTGACTTCAATTACTTAACAGATTATTAATTTTGGAGGTTTATAATCGTTTCTCATGAAATACTACTATGATCTAAACATGATAAATTGCATATTTTCACAGTATTTTTCACTCAACATTATCCATCTTATATTACATTTGAAATTAGATATTCTTAGCACAAAGTAAATTTTCTTTTTAAAAGATGTGTTCTATTGTTCTGAATTTCACTTGAAACTTTTTTAATGTAGAATATTATAGTTATTTTTTCACTAGCAGAGATTAATAAATTTTACTAATATCGCATTCCAGATCTTCTTTAGTGCTTGGGTCTTCAAAGTCTTCCAGCTGCCTGAGGCTCTTTGAGCCCTGCAAAAGCTTCATTTGAAGCTAAGCAATTAGAATCTGAGAAACTTTGGTACCCTTATGACGTTCTTCACTACGATACATGTATCAGAACCTAAAGGGAAGAAACTTCTTTCACTCAAGTTTATCACCATTGATTTCATCATTTACTTGTTAAAATGTCATGGAATACTTGACCATTTCAACAGTCAAGAAAGATAGAACAAAGGATGATAATGAAAGAAATTAATTTTACTACACTTGAAGATGGAAGAAAAAATGATAAAACAGAAATGGAAAGTTATTCTAAGAATGAATGCAGTTATAAAGCTTGCTGTAAGAAAAAAAAATAAGACCTTACTCATCCACAGACTCAGATCTGTATGAGTAGACTGTAATTTTTTGGCCAAAACCTTAGGATTCAAGAATACAAAGTACTGGGCAGACCTTGAGAACAACCACAGTAATCAAAGGGATCCTAATTTTCAACACTATACTTAGTTTGATTTTCCTGTTTAGCTTAACTTTCCTACCTCAATGGAAATGGTAAGAGTCAAAGCCGAGAGATGGGAGCAAAGACAAAGAGCAAAGACTGGATTTTCCATCCAGTTTAAATGGGGATCAAGCAACACTTTCTGTTTCTGCAGGTCCTTTCAAGACCTTTATTAAAACAAGTATTTCACAGACTACAATGAGATTATTATTGGGATGCACACCCACATATTGAGTAATTAGGGTCTTTCCTTTGGGAAATTTAGTAATTTAATTATATATGTTAAAGATGCAAATGTTTCTAAAGAATCATAAAGCTCTGTGGATGCTCTGTCATAATCACAGAATCACAGAATT